>JAYJLV010117378.1:0-10827 GCA_036873485.1 Torymus texanus | reverse complement strand
GCTCATTCGTATTCCAATATTAAATCAAAAGTGAAATAAATCGAGTTATACCGTTATTCGGCCCATCCCCTCAATTGGTCTGTTTTCACCGACTTTCCAAATTGGTCTGTTTTTAGTGACCTTAAATATTTGTCTGCTTTCATCAATTTAAATTTTAATTGAATAAAATTAATTTTGAAAAATTTTAAAGTTTTTTCGGAGGAATAGGCCTTTTTTTACTAACCTTTTATAAAAAAATGAACTATTTAATCAAAAATAAATTTCAAGTTAGTAAAAAGGGGATACCTCTTTAAAAAAAGAAACGCGCCTTCTATCTTCCTCCTGGGTGGCGTGCAAAAGATAGACTTTTTATATACCTTTATATATACTTATATTATACGATTTACCTTTCCTTTGTCGAAATTCGAATATGTTTTGATTGTTATGTATAGCTTCATTAGAGTACATTTATGTGCATTAGACAACCTGATAACAAAATTAATTTTGATGTCCTACAACAACCTCTTTGAGGGGCAGCGAAGGGGCAGATGATGGGCAGTTGAGGGGCAGCTGAGGGGCACTGATGGGCAGTGAGGGGCAGCGAAGGGGCAGATGATGGGCAGTTGAGGGGTAGCTGAGGGGCACTGATGGGCAGTGAGGGGCAGCTGACGGGCACTGATGGCAGTGAGGGGCGATATTTTTTTTTATTATATAAATATATATTGGTAATATAATTAATTTTAATTTATTCTGACAAAATAATAATGAAATAATATATAAAGTTTGAGGAAGCTAAGTGCCAATGTATTGGCAGCGGTTTTGTTTTAAAATGATATTTAAGTCTATTCAATGTTAAATGGTTACTGTTTTAAAATAGGCATTATTCAAGACTTCTTTCCAAATAAAATTACGACTGCCCAGAACTGTAATTTTTCTCAGCGTTAAGGTCTAATATTAGAAATTTCTTTATATTTCTACATCCGAAAATGTATATCACAAAGTTTAAGCTGAATCCGCGGCCTCACTCTCTCCTAGTTAGTTAGATTTTAAGAAATATAAAATTGTATGAATTCTGTTCCTGAGTACTTTACAATAACAAAAACAGACGAAATCTATGTTGTCTTCATTACTTGTGTAAGATAATGACTGCATGCATTATAAACAGGTAGATTGGAAAAAGGGTTTTCAATAACAATTAGTAATCATTATTTTAACTGGGATTAAAACACTATTATAATTGCTAAATATACTTCAGCTAATACTACTCTGTGGCGGAAATCGTATCACTTACCATCATACAGATTTCAGTTAGAAATATTATGATAAAGGCTGTGAAAAAGCAGTGTTTTATATTAATTATCAAATAGAACTTATGAAGACAAAAGTTTCTTTGAAAAAATTTTAAATCGTCAAGGCCAGTTTAGTATATATGTGACGTAGGCTTAGTTTTTAGTATTATATGTAAATAACAAACTATATTTGTTTTTTTAGATGCAAAAGGCCTGAGTGACGTCGACAAGATAAAAAAATTTCGATATCAAATTCAAATAAACTTAGAAGATTATATAAATGATCGTCAGTACGATAGCAGAGGACGTTTTGGTGAAATGTTATTGACGTTGCCAGCTCTACAATCTATTTCATGGCAAATGATTGAACAAATTCAATTTGTCAGATTGTTTGGAGTTACACATATTGACAGTTTGTTACAAGAAATGCTTTTGGGGGGATCAACAAGTGATTTAAGTGGAACTAACCAAACTGCTAATCACGATAGTATTATAATGCAAGCAGATGTTGAAATGCTCGATCACATGCGAGAGATAAATTCTACTGACGATCGGAATTTCAGTAACGTTTCAAGTCTTAAAACTGAAATCAATTAATAAATGTATGAAATAATATTAAAATGGCTTAATAATATTTTTAAATTATTGATTCTTACTAAGTTCATTAGCTACACATTTAATTTAATGATACACTAATAAAATTTGAATGAAACTTTTTTCCATGAACTTTTGTCCGAAGAAAAATCGGTGTTTTTCTAACCTATTTAGCGTTACTACATGAATCATGAGTTAGTACAATCAGAAATTATTTATTTTCTACTCTATATTTACATTACCATTTTATTTAAAAAATCATACCAAACATCAAAAGTTCAAAAATAATTTTTTCGCACATGATTTGATTAATTAAAATGTTAAATAATATTTTCTTATCACTGCATTGACTCACGAGTCCCTAGAAAACTACCTTAACACCGAGCACAAGAAAGCAGCTGTTCCGCGTTCTGTACCATTGGTACTCTAGAAGCTTAAACGTTCGCACGCAAATTTACTATTATTAACAGCACTTTCATGGTGAATGTATTTTAAGTATGTGTAATATAATATATATTATTACTCGCCCCGATACTTGTTATAATATGCCCTTTTCCTCGGCACCGCCACCTACACGTGGTTACGACTGCAACGGTTGGTTTCATATCCAAGTGAGCTGGATGTACGCTTTACTATTTGACCGTAAGGATTTACCTGAACGATCCGATCAGTTGGAAAGTGTAGTTCGTATTCGCGTTGATTTCGAGAATTCAGATTCTGAACATCGGGCTAGTTATTTTAGTTTGACACATATGGTACCATGTTCTAGGGCATTGTTGGTATATGGCTTTTGGGATTTTAACTAGAAGCTATCCCATTACTATTCGCGCCACAAACCTTTAAGAGTGGAGAAGAACCGACATGTACGTGACTCGCGGCAAAAATTAAGCAGTTTTGGGTTGTTAAAAATTATTTACTTAAAAAAATTGGACATGTACCACTTGTAAGGGGGTGTAATCTAGGCGGAGGTGCTCTACACAGCAGGATCACTGCTGGCCGGCAGTTAACACAGTTGCACAAGTAGCGAACACTTAGGCCTATTGTTGAAACCTTAGGCCTCTTTCTCTAGGGCAACCTCCGTTACCCGCGACTGCTGCCAACTTCGGTACGAGAACTTTTGGCTGCTAGCTACGACCTAGACTTACCCACAGCAGGTGGTTCTTCCGTACAACGCTGCTTATAAACAAAAACGGCTTCGTAAATAACCTTATATTCCCGTTACCGTAACTTCGTCAGGAGGCGATGCCCACGACTAACTGCAGCTGTAGAAGGTATAGGGCGGTATTTGGGAGGCGTCCTCGGCTCGAACCCGCTCCAGCACAGCCCCCATTTCCTCCTAGCTAGAATTACGCTGGGAAAGAGGAGCCTCGGTTTGGGTAGTGCTGTCGCGTGTCGGGCGCGAACATCTCGACGGAATAGGCGTGGGGGGAGCCCTGCCCAGGGTCCCGTCGATATGCAGACGCCTGAGCTCGTGCGGCGGCGTCTTCGTGGGTCCCATCGCATTCCTCGATGATGAGACTCACCTGCAGTACCTCGAGCAGTTCGCAGTCTCGCGTGGCACGGGTTTCTCAAAGCACATGGACAGTGCCCTCCACTGCCGCACCCAAATCCAAATAGATCAGGGCGGCGAGCATCTACTCTACGGCCTCCTCTGGTACCTTCAACATCTTTAACAAAGAAGGGAAGTTTCAGGAAGTGACAAGGAATAAATAGAGATGATGTGCGTGTGCTTTTTCCGTCGATTCCTCATAGTTTCCGAGGATGCCCACGTCCAGGACGCGGAGGGTTCACGACAGGGGGCTCGACTGACTCAGCAGGCTCTGCTGCTTCCGCGCGAACTCTAGGCCTTCCACGCTCTCTTGTCGGGGTTATCCCTGTCCAATAGCGGTGGGTGGCTCCTCAGGGGGCGTGAGCTCTAAGCCATCCTTTTCGCGCAGCTTCTCTATCCCCGGAGTCTCTGAGCGACAGACCTTCAGTTGATTCACGGGCACTACGACGTCTCCGAAGGTTGCATCTACTTCCGGGTTTGGTTGGGGCGGTAGCGGTATAAGTTCGCGGTGACTTGTTTGTAAGTCGGGTACTCATTGGGCTGCTCCCTAACTTTGACTCTCCACTCTTGATACCATGTGTCCTCGCAGTCAGTCGACCATGACATCAGTCTTCCTCGTACATCCGAGAGAGAGAGAGAGCATCGGCCATATGGTTCACGGCGCCTTTACGATGCTGGATCGTTAATCTGTGTCCTTGCAGCTCCAATGCCCAGCGAACAAGATAACTCGTTGGGTTATTGGGTTATATCAAGATAACACGGTTGGTTCCGTGACGCTGTAGTTTTGCTCAGCCGGTGCTAACTCATGGCTGACGAGCTCTATCACGAGCTTCTGACCCTCTACTTCCTACACGATGAAAAACCCATTAGGATCAGGGCGGTGCAGCACTGGTGCGGTTACAATCATCTACCTAAGCAACTCAAAAGCCTGTTGCTGCTTGTCTAGCCACTCATACCTCTAGTTTTCCTTAGGTTGATGAGTGTTTCGGCGATGGTGTCATAGTTGGATAGAAACCTCCTATACCAGGATGACTTTCCAAGGAAGCGCCGCGGCACCTTGAGATTTTGGGGCACCGGGTAAATCTTGATCGGTTCGATCATAGCCGGGTTGGATCTCATGCCGTCCCGGTTAACCAAGAATCCCAGAAACCTCTAACTTGCAGAAAACATATTTGGCTGCGTTCAGCGTTAGTCCCGTGGCTACGAGCCGTTCGAGCACCATTTTCAAACACTCATTGTGCTTCTCGAACGTCTCGGCGACAATGATGATCTGGTGGTACGCGCTCTTTAGATCCAACGTGGAGATGAATCTAGCTACCGTAAAATATCCTGCGTATTCGGAAGAGGATAGGTGTCTGGTAGGGTGACTGCGTTTAACTTACGCAAGTCACAGGAGAACCGCCACACAGTGGGCACAAACACCATTTTTTTAAATAAAATATTTCCGCTTAGAATCAACCGATTTTAAAGTTTTCTCTATAAATGCAGGTAATGAGTTGTAATTTTAGGGAAAACTAAAATTACATGCAGCATGAAATTTTTTAACTGGAAAATTTGATAAATACACGGAATTTTGTGATAACGAAAAAAATTAACTATTCCTGATAATAAAAAATCGGATGATTTCGATAGACTATAAAGTTACTTACACACACGCGCACATAGACACATAAGCCCACACGCACACATACACACACATACATACATCCACACACACACTCATATAAACATTTTCCTAAAATTGTGTATTCCGGTTACAAATTTTGTACACAACATTTGGATATTTTTCACTATCATAAAGTTTCCTCCACAAACAAGGAAAAAACTAAATTTCTTCATTGACCAACAATTCATCTTCATTATCTGAACTTTCAGTTTCACTTTCTTGATTGAAAACGAATTTAATATTTTCTATGAAACAAGATACATATATAGATTGTTAAAATAAACTCTGAATTAATGGTTATCAAGACAATTAAATAAGTATTACACATGAATCTATTTTTTTAATTGGTGCATGAAAAGGACCTTTTCCTATCTAAAAAGCAAATGGAAAATCGACTAATTTCGAGTGTCTTATGAGCAGCTGGATGAAAAGTGTCCCCCTTTCCCCCTTCTCTACTTTTCTTTCTGTTGCTTACAGATGACATGAAATAGTACATTGTGCAACAAGGGTAAAAAATGAACACCACACCCTCACTAGAAATAGCTCATTTTCTACCGTTGTTGCACAATGTACTATTCCATGTCAGCTGTAAGTAACAGAAGGAAAAGTAGAGAAGGGGGGAAGGGGAATACTTTTCATCCAGGGCTCATGAGACACTCGAAATTACTCGATTTTCCATACACTTTTTAGATAGGAAAGGGTCCTTTTCATGCACGAATTAAAAAAAAATTGATTCATGTATAATACTTATTTTATTCTCTTGATGACTATTAATTCATAGTTTATTTTAACAGTCTATATATCTAACTTATTTCAGGGTAAATATTAAATTCGTTTTCGATCAAGAAAGGGAAATTGTAAGTTTAGATAATGAAGATCAATGAAGAAATTTAGTTATTTTCCTTCTTCGTGGAGAAACCTTTATGATAGTGAAAAATATGATGCAAATGTTGTATACAAAATTTTTAACCACAGTATCCAATTTTAAGAAGATGTTCAGTAGAGTGTGTGTATGGATGTATGTATGTGTATGTGTGCGTGTGGGCTAGTGTGTGTATGTGCGCGTATGTGTAAGTAGCTTTATAGTATATCGAAAAAATACGATTTTTCAATATCACGAATACTTAATTTTCTTCTTTATCACAAAATTCCTTGTATTTATCAATTTTTCCAGTTAAAAAATTTCATGCAGTAATTTTCTAGAGTTTTTCATAAAAGTACAACTTATTCCCTACATTTAAAAAAGAAACTTTAAAATCGGATGATTCTATGCGGAAATATTTTATTTTGAAAAAAAAATGATGTTTGGGCCCACTGTGCGCCCTGTGCCATCGCTCTTGGAGGGCTTAATCCTTTTGAGCAAGCATCTCGCGCACTTGGCGGCGCATATTCTTTTGCACCTTATTCGATACCGGATAGTGGCGTTACTTAATTGACGTCGATTTCATGCTCCACGTTTTTGACGCAGTCTAATCCTGGTGGGAGCTTACCTAAGGTTTCTCCCACCACGACCTTCAACTCTTCCCACTGAAGGTCTGTAGCGTCCTCGAGCCCAATGGTAGATACTACGCTGCGGTCGGTTGTCAAGTTTGCTACCTCTAGCTCGACATACGCTTCTGACTCCTTGCAGAAAAGCCGATTATGATACCAAGTTCACCCCCAAGACAACAGTCTGCGTCCAAATTGGGCACGATAGCAACTCATATTTTACGAGTGAGGCCTGACACTGATTGTGAGATTGGCAGAATCACGTGCCCGAACAAGAGGCTCCAATTTCCATTCACGAGTCTTACCCCTCTGCTCTGGGACGCTCCAAAGTCTCTGTTAAGCGCGGTGGCCAGTTGGAGCCCGAGGGTGCCCACCACCGTCGTGACGCTCCAGGGTTCAACAACGCGCGGACGTTGAATTCGCCCACTTCGATCCGCAGCCACCATCATGCCTCTAAGTCGGGTGATTGATCAATCGAGGCGTCTCCTCGACTGTCACCTGACGAGGGAGCTTCTAGCTCTAGCGTGGCCGCACAACTGCCACCAGCGGCCACGGTGGCCTCCTTCTTGGTGATCTCTTCTACTCGCCTCTATGGACGTTTCCCAAATAATCCGGGCATAAGCGCGCGATATATACGGGAAGGCTAGATGAGCAGCAACTCGGTGGCGGCCTCGGCTCCTTCGGCTCAGCCGCCCTGGAGCTCGTTACTGGTGCTGCACTATTTTGCGCGTTAGGCAACTTGTCTTCCAGTTTTGTTTCTGAGGGGTTCCTTGTCTCAAATCTCCCCCGGGCGTTGGTAACCACGTCCTCTACACGGCCCACCTAGCGTATTTCGTCCTGAGTGCTCTACTCCGGGACCGGCTATCTCCGCTAGGCTTTTCTTCATAACGCGTCGAAGAATATCTTCAAAGTCTTCGTACTTGGAGCTTGGCTATCCAATCGCAGCAGCAAATTGCCCTCCTTGGGATCTACCTTAGGCCTTCTCTTCGCGTTGGGTGGAGATAGCGGCTTATATGCCAGCTCGGGTAAGAGGGCTGCTGCTGGCCGTAGTGGTGGTCGGAACATCTTAGGTTCTCGAGCATTTGCTCCGCATCTACTGCCAGATCCAGTAGCCCCTCTACCGTGCTACCGTGCTGAAGTCGGTACGGCGTACCATAGCCTGAAGATGCAGCCTTATATCCCTATAGAGCTGATCCAGCTGTTAGTCGAGGTTGGAAGGTCGCGATAACTGCCCCGTAATCACGATGAGACATGTGATATAGTCTTTTACGACCTCGTCCGTCGGCTCTGCCACCAACCGCTGCTGGTACCTCTTCGTTGTGCCGTGCCCACGCCTTACTGTTGTCAGAAAATATTGCCATGCGGTTCACTTGTCCTTCTCATTTCGGTACTACATGGCGGCTGTGTCCGTGAATGATGGCAGTACTTCCTCTTCCAAGAGGTTCACCAGGGAGCTGCAATCTTTGAGCTTTGTCAGAAATACGTCAATACTTTGGCTTTTCGCGCCAGAGAAGCATATTTGCTACTTCTACACGATCTGGTCTATATCTCACGAGTTGTAGATTCCCGACCTCGACAAATTCGCCGACGTGTCTGGCGCAGTGTTGTTTGACCAACTCGTATTCCTCATCGAGCTTCGATGGTCACCCCCCACTCAGGATGCGTTTTCCGGTACGAAGACGGCGATCTGTCCCAGACTTCACGGTCATCTATCATCCTTATGTTGGCTGCCACTTGCTGATGGTCTGTCAACCTCTCTTCCAGCGATTTCATTTTTGCTATTAGCTCTGCCAATAGCGAACCGACTTCCCTAGACACCTGGAAATCTGTTCACTCGCTCGCCAGGAAACGCAGCATATCTCCTGGTTGCGGCCTTTGCCTGTCCTCTGCCGAGTCTTGTGCGGTATTGCATTGGTTCACTCCTTGCGTAAACCTATCTTCTTATCGCTGCTCTTCTCAATGCACGTCATTGTCTTCTCCTTCGGCTGTCGTCTGCGTGTTCACCGCAATTTCTTCGTCTTGTGCGTGTTGGGGCTGAGGTGCAGCCTCTTCAGTGTCGTTTCCAGTGGATGTACCTCCCAACCGGATGTCTGTACGAAGGATCCGTCTTCCTCCGTGGTGATCCTTTTTTCTTCTCCGAGGACTTCACATCGGGCGATTGCATCATCCGAGTCCTCCAACTCCAGGTAATTCTGAGGATGCTCAACACCCACTTACTCAGACTATCCAGAAGACTGAATAGGATGCCCTGTCGCTTCAATGCCATGCGCAACAGGTAACTGTCCATCATATCTCTATAGTCCACGTTAAGATAATGCTGATCGCAGCGTGGATGTGTGTGTAAGGGTACTACTCACTATTCCACAAAATTTTACTTATTATATTATTTTACACTATCAGTGGTCTCTTTCACAAGGTGATCTATTGGACTATTACTGGTTTCTTGCTTATGACGGGCTAGAATTGGTAACCTGTTGCACTCAGGTCACTTTGCTTGAAGGAAAGTACTCTTTAAGGAAATAATTTTTCTATGACACGGCTCTCTAATCGAATTTTCGCATTACAATTTGACAAAAGACAAATTATTTACAATATATATGTAAATAATAAAGTTATAATTAATTTTGTGAATTTGAAAATCATGTTTAACTAATTATTTGTATGTAGTATAAAAATAATATTTATTAAAATAAATAAATTTCAGTAAATAAATTAAAACTGTTAATTAAAATAATATTATGATAGTTGTGAATTTTTTTTTAATTTCGGATTTTATTTCCTAATTTTCTTAATTGCTGCTTCACTTGAAAATGATTTGCCTTTTCTTTTCCGAATTTCTTTTAATTTATTTTGATCCTGTTTTGATCATAGATTTCTCTGGCAACGTCATCATTAATTTTTCCATCTGGCGCGTAAGAAAGTTTAGATAGCTTCCTTTTTTCTTTGGTTTTTCGATTTACGATATTGTCGTTTTTATTACATCCTTTTGTGATAAAAAACATTCTATTTGTTAAGTAGAATGATATGATACGGTGAGTAAACATCATTCTATGTTTATCACATCCAATTAAAGGTAATGGAGACAAGTCTTCCACAGATGCTGTTATTTTGAATAGTGTTTCTAAACATATCTCTTCTGTATTCAAAAATTTCATAGTCGCTCTTTCTAATAAAGATATTAAATGAAAAAGTTCAGTTTACGGTTTTAATAAATGTCACTGTTCAGGGTATTTACGTTATTAGGGGCATTTGTATTTCTCGCCGTGAGTCGTTGACCATCGAGCGACCATCAGCCAAGTAGACACGCGCGAGTTAAGTGAAATGACCGGTGGATGCAAAAGTCGACACACATTCACACAGGTAATTCTCTCACTTTAAATAAATCGAACAAAGGAGTTGATCTATATGTAATTTATTGTACACGTCTTAATAGATTGAAGGCCCGACAGAGACTGACGATCACCGGTGCGAAAGCAGAGCGAGAAGTATGTGCATAAGTATATTCATATTAATCAAAAGGCATCTTCATTATCTCTCTAACTTCTTGGTTATTGCAGAAGCTCCTATATGCAGCGATAACAAAACATCCGATCGACGGTCCAGAGTGCTTAGAGCATGAGTCACATTACTCCTCCCGGGCGAAGTTCAAGGACGTCCTCGTCATTGATATTTTGGGTAGGTTGTAGTTTTATATTTTTATGTTGTTTCTGATTTCTGTGTTTGTATATTACATAGCTTGTTGCAATCAATAAAAATAATATCATGAATATAATTGAGATTATAGACATGTAAAAATGAAATACAAATTGTTCAAACGTTAATGTAGGTATTGTTGGAAAATTAAGAGTTTCTAGCGGTTTCAAATTCAGCTGCTGATCCTTGACAATAATGGGCAAAATTAAGCTTGATTATTTTAGTTCCCCAAGATAGTCGTTAACTTTTTAACCTTGTATTTGTGTATCATCTCCTTCGATTTGGTGAGTTCCTCAGATCGTTGTCTCATTATTGTTATATTTTATTGCTATTCCGTAGTTACTGAAAACAATCGTTAAATTTTGTGATAACATATATGTTAGTATTGAAAGTGAATTCGACGGAATAATAATAGACTTGGTTTCTTCTATTGTAATTTCGTGACATAAATAACTGTTTGAGAATTTCATTTGAGTAGCTTACTTGAGAGGATAAATGAGTGACATGAGTTTTTCAATACAAAATATACATATAGTTTATTATACAATAAGTTTACAAATATATGATGA
>JAYJLV010117357.1:0-10828 GCA_036873485.1 Torymus texanus | reverse complement strand
ATATATATACATACACACACACTTTTATTCAATATTCATCAAAACTCATTCTGAAATCACCCATTTAATATTCAGGATGTATGTAGTATATAATGCATAATTATGTTTCGCTAGTATAAGGACTTCTCGCATGTGCACAATTACTTAAGGTGGCCGTACATCTTTAAACGTTTCTCGTTAAACTTACCTGCAAAAATAAATTTATACTACTACGAATATGTAAAAGTAATATTCTAAAACTATATTAGATCTTTCGAGAAATAAACTTAAAAAAATGTTTAGATCCACTACTGCGTCCAAAGATATGGATATTTCTAAATTTCGGAAGCGCCGTAACCCTCGGGTACAAAAACTTAATGGATTTTAATCGCATCGGCTTGAAATTGTTGATATTCTATGTAATTTATGGCCGAAAAATTGTACATCATATCAAATTTATTTAAAAACATAATTTTCGCAACCAACAACGTTTAAAAATCTTAAATTTAAGTTTGTAAAAAACTATTTAGTTAAATAAATTTGATACGTCAAAACTCTTCTGTACTAAATCATATAAAATATCAACAGTTTTAGATTAATACGATTAAAATCCATTACGTTCCTGGACCTTCAGGTTATGGCAATGCCAAAATTTAGAATGGGTCTCATTTTTTCGGGTTTATTTTATCACAAATTTAATATACTTACATTATATTACCTCTTCATATTAGCAATAATTGGAAAAAGGTTTACGATCGTCTTAAAATTTGTTTTACTTGTATTTTTATTTAAAAATTGACAATATAATCCATCAATAAATAAAAATTAATATGTTCAACTGCTCTTTTCTGTTTACGAACAAGGATTAATAAAAAAAATTATACCCATTATTTCAATATTTGCAAGATATATAATTACATAAATTTAATTTAAGAAAACACCGTATACTCAGCTTCCTCATGGAGAAAGCTTTAGAATAGAAAATGTATAAAAACAAGTTTTAAGGCGAAATATGTTGTGTCGAAATTCGTCAACTCGTTACTCTGACAGATTCAAGTTTTTATTGATTTTCTTTTGCTTTATGATTCAACTAAAAATAATTTGGAATTTTTCGTATTTCTTTTGTTGCTTATTCTCTTAGTGGAAGCTTGGTAATATTAAAATTTTAAGTTTCGTTAAATCGCTCTAGAATCACCATTAGATATATTAGAAGTTTAAATTGCGTAATTTTAGAAAATGCCTCTGTGGATATTTGTATGTTTGTGTATGTGTGTGTCTGTACATTTGCATCTCATAGAATTTACTGAATATATTTAACCGGCCAGAGCTTATTTTTTCTGTGAATTCGGGAGATAAAAAATTATTAGTTTTGAAAATAAATTTCGAATACAATTTAAATAATAAATGGTTTCGATAGCTATGATATTTTCCGAGTTATGAATGAGAATATATTTTTTTTTTTTGAAAATAATTTATATTTAAAAAATAAAAATAGTGTTACAAAAATTTTTTTATATTATAAAACAGCTTTGAAATTTTACGGTAGAACTTAGAGGTTAAAATTTTTCAATTTTTTAAAATTTCCATATCGTTGAAATAAATAAAGATGTCGTCATCAAAATTTTTCTGTTATAATTCATGTTTAATGCTGTTGTTACGAATGATTCCTCGTAAATAATATTTTCCTTTTTTGAGCATAAATCTGTAAGTACGGTATACGTTCAAATAATAAGATCGCAAATCAATAAAATAACATGAATCTTTTTGATATAAAAATCTTATTTGCAATAATAAATTTCTTAATATTATTATAATTAAGTACTTCATGAAATACATATAATAACTCTATTTTACCAAGACATTTTACCGAGACAAATTTTATCGAAATAAATTGAATCAATGCTCTTTAATAAGAATACTAGTGTTATTTGGAGCGCTACGCGCACCCTCTGTTTCGCGATAGACTCGAGATTCTTGCAAAAAGGTGAGATACCTCGCAAAAATACTTGAAAACAGAACGAATCTCGATCGCTCAATTTATATAAAGGAAGGAATCATTTTATTTTTTCTTATTCTAATTTACCGTGTAAATTACTATTAATTATTTATATATCATTAAATTTTCGACTACGTTCATTAATATATTTTTTTCAGGTAGTAATATAAGGTCGCAAAGAAATAAAATAACATCCATTTGCCAGTTATCAATAGTTTATTTGTAATTATACGGTCGGTGAGGATATTGACTTGCTTGTAGTTTTAACTCAGCGCCTCATAAAGAAAATATATTTTTTTTAAATATGTAAAAAGGCTTTATGTTTTATTATATGGTTTAACAATGGGTACTTGAAACTATTAATTGAATGAATTTTCTCCGGAAGAGCTCCCCTACTGGCTTTAGCGTAAAAAATAATCTGATTATTCTTATTAAAGAGCATTGGTTCAATTTATTTCGATAAAGTTTGTTCTTGGTAAAATAGAGTTATTATATGTATTTCATGAAATACTTAATTATAATAATAATAAGAAATTTATTATTGCAAATAAGATGATATCTAAAAGATTCATGTTATTTTATTACTTTGCGATCTTATTATTTAAATAATATTAAATTAATATTAAATTATTCAAATAATATATTAATTTATATTATTGATGAAATTAATATAATAATTACCTTAGTCACAGATTTATGCTCAAAAAAGACAAAATAGTGAAATTCTGATTAGTAGAAGCCGAGAAAATGTATAGTCTTCAAGTATGAGCGTTCGAAATTGATTACATTCAAAATTTTTCAATTACTAGAACAACTTCGATCTTATAGCAAAGCATCATATTTCGTTCCTTAATGTTGAAAAATAAGGCCGCAGGGATTTAAAAAAGAAAATAACACTATCTCAGCTTCTAATTATGCTAGAGCAACCATATAGAGCTTAAAATTTCTTAAAAGATTTCTACTTTACGAATATGAAGTCGAGAAGTTTCTAACTACAATAGGCTGACCGTGAGAGTCAATTATTTATAAATATTTCGGAGCACTTTTGTTAAAGCTACTTAAAATGAATACTTCTATCAGTGCAGAGCGTAGAAAAATTGATATAGCTCAAAAACAACTAATTTATAATATAAAAATAGTTTTCCATCCAAAATGAGTCCATTTAAGCGTCTAAAATGTTTGTATGTCTGTACATCCGTATGTAATCAAGTTCCACGATTATCTCGGTGAAATTTCGACGGATCCAAACGATTTTGAACCAGAATCTCCTTTAATCGTAAGTACCTGAAAGTCCTATATTCAACTAAATCCATCGAAAAATAAAAAAACATCAAAACAAATAAACATTTAAAAAACAGATTTTGAAGCTTATTTTAAACTAATTTTAAGTATAAATCTTGCACATGCATCGGCTAAAAATAATTAAAACACATCTTTTTTACATCGAACATTTTTTTCTACATACAATATCTATAAACGCAATAGTAATATAATCGAAAAAATAATCGATTTCTCGTGGTTACTTGACAGGATTTGATTTTCCACAAACATATTAAATGTAAACTATTTTTCTATTGAACATTCCGTGATTACAATTTTCGTCATAATATAATATATTAATATTAGAGATGTAACAGTTTTTGCAATATCGAAGATATTAGGTTCTGCTGAGCAGTAGTGGTCGTACCTTATATGTGAAAACGAAGTTATTACGTAGACAGCAGGGTCTTGCGACCCCTTAGTTTTTCTTTGAGAATAATTGCAATATTATTTGAAAATAAGTGCGTGAACGAACGACACTGCCGGAGGCAGGAAAAGGCGATAAGAGACGACAAAAGAAGAAAAGTTCCTCCTATTACAATGCCAATAGGCAGTCAGTCAAAAGACCCCAACTGCAGTGAAAAGAGTCAGGAAGAAAAAGAATACTGGCCAGCCGCCCCAAGGAAAACCGCAGATCAGGGACAGGTAGAGGTCACCTCGAATTGATGCTGTTAAGATCAAAGCATCTAGCGATGACCGGTATAGCGGTATTATAAGAGCGCTGAAAACCGCATCGGAACTCTCGGTCCCAAAAGAGAGTCACAGCCACTATAAACGAGCCAGTCATTCTCTGAGCATTGATTAAGAGGAAAACTATCAATATTAGAGATATGGACGGGGCCGGCGGAAACCATAAATAATGTGGTCAATCTGAGCACTGTAGATCCTCATGACATTATGTTCAAACAATAGTACATAGGCACCTAGAAAGTCAAACTTATTCTCCCAATATTGGAAGTAAAGAGCTTATGCTGTTTGAAGACTGCAAGAGGAAAAGCTAAAGATCGGCAAATAAATTTTCCGTGTTGATCTGACTGTCGTTGATCCAAGTCTGGCGGCAGAAGCATGCATGAAGTATGCCAACTTCAGACGAGCAGAAGAGCAGCAGACATGTCAATGCAATCGATAAAAAGGCTACGGTTCCAATAAGTTAGCGTCGCCTACGAACTAAAGAGAAAGCAGCTTAAGATTGCAAATAAAATAGCAAAAAGAAAGTGCTGTCAGGACTTCTGCGAGGAGGTAGAACAGGTCCTCTGGGATCGTCCATACAAAACGGTGGTGAATAAGATCAAACGGACGGGATGCAGTGTTCCGATAGGCCCGTCTTTCTCGGCGGAGTCATACATCAACTATTTCTAGCATATTGAGAAAAACCGATAGGTAGGGGACTTATTGGGGACGACGATGAAAAGAAACTGCTAGATGTCACCAAAGCAAAACTCCAGGGCCAGAAGAAATCCCTGGCATAGCTATGAATCGCTAAATGTCTCTGGTATCTTCGCATCTATTTGTGCGAGGAAACCTTCCCGATACACTTGAGAGTGTAGAGGCTGGTACTTTTGCCTAAGAATAGGAAATCTCCAAACAAGCCATCCTCTTATCGATCACTTTGCATGCTGGACATATCCGAGAAGCTGCTAGAGCGGGTTATATATATCAGACTAGAAACAGCCATACAACAGGCTGGAGATCTGTTAGAGAATCAGTTAGGGTTTACTGACCGGATATACTCACAGAAGTAGCTTTTAAGTGATAGAGGAAATCTTCTTATTATAGGCCCAAACAGAAAATCTGTTCCATATCAAATGAATCTTCTATAAGTACTAGAGGTTTGAACAGTGCGCATTGCGCGCCCTAATCTGGAAGATGTTTCGACTTCCTGACTTAGACGTATGCGCACTACATGAGCCAATCACATAACGTTTATTTTAGCTTCACAACATCCGGTCATGACTTTTTTATATAGGGAACAGGAATCCATGTGACTGTAAACTTTCAACGACATTCTGTAAAGTTTACAGTCAAATAGATTTTTCATACTTATAGAAGATTCATTTTATATGAAATGAATTTTCTGCTTGGGCCAATAATAAGAAAAGTTCCTCTATCACCTAGAAGCTACTTTTGTGAGTGTATCCGGTCAATAAACCCTAACTGATTCTCTGATAGATCTCCAGCCTGCTGTATGGCTGTTTCTAGTTTGGTATATATACAGATTATTGTTTTACGCAACTAATTGCGTTTCGTCTGGTACTTTTAATTACAGTAGTTCGACATAGGAGTGGCCCAACCACTGATCCCTGTTGAATTTCTGCTGTCACCTCGTAGGTTATATTCCCTTCGACTGCGACCTTCTTCAGCTCACTGCACCTTCAAACAGATCCCTCAAAATGATTATACGGTTACAAAAGTACAAGAGGGAATATTAGTGTAGAAAATTGCTATCAAATTCAATAAAACAAAAATTTATTTTTTGAAAATTCTTAGGTATAAGACTATTTTAATTAAAATATAAATACTTCATTAATGGCATGGTTTCAACTGAATCAAACTGATATGGAAGCTAAACAGTATTTATACACTTAAATTTCTAATTTTTATGTTTTTTATTACAAACCAGAACATAGATCATGAGAAAAAAAATAGGAAACCCGTATTAAGTTGAACATATCTTGGATGGATTATATGTCGGATGTAAGTCCAAAAGAACGATAACGATTTTCTTTAAGATTACTATCATTACATGTATATAGAGCTCATTCGTAGCTAATTTAAGGAATTTAGAAGATATCGCTCATCCAACTTTCTTTGAAGCTACTTGTGCAAGGCAATTAATTTCTACTGGCAATAAATGGGACAAATGTTTAGAAGAGGCTATTAAAGTTCAATTTTCGAATGCTTTACGTGATTTTTTTGCCTATATTTGTATTTTTCATAACCCTATAAATGCCAGAGAATTTTTTGATAAATATAAAATTTATTTTTATAATCACTTAATAACTACAGAAATTGAAGAATATATAATAAAAAAAACTAGTAAAATTATAAGTACTAATGGGTTAGCGGAACTGCATTTTGTCCGATCACCAAAGTTAAGCAGCGCTGGGTGCAGTTACTTCTTGGATGGGTGACCGCAGGAAAGCTATGCAATTTTGAGGATCAATTAGCTGATTTTGTCAAAGTGTTGGCAAGATGACTTAAATATGTTTTCGGTGTTTAAGCTTACGGAATGTGACATAAGTGCCCAAAACATACTCAGCCATCGAGTGATGTCGAAGCGAATACAACAACCCATAGTTTCTCACCGTGTCCGAGACACACAGAGTTCTGAATTAATGAATCCCGCTCTAAAGTTTCTCATCATTAAACAAAAGGTATGGATTTCGAAAGCGAGTGTGGAAAATAGGTATAAGTCACTTGCTGGGCCAAATAAGGCTGCAAGTGGATAAGCCCTAAGTAAATATTAATATTACCGCGTTAATTTATTATCAACAAAGCAAAGGAAAATTTTTGATACAGTAATGAATAGCTCAAATAACGTTATTAATAGCAAGAATAATAAATATTACTTCATCAATAGACCTAGAGATAGAGGAAAAAGTTGCTTACTAAATTCAATAATTACTTGATTAAAGAAAAAAAATTCTGGAGTATCTGTAGCGTTTACTGGTATTAACAAATTTTTAATAAATGGTCGAACATCACATATAATATTTAAATTACCACATATAATATCAATGATGAATTAACTTCTAATATTTCTCCATTTTAATATGAAATAACTATGACATCTTAACATGCGTTTTAAGCTATAGATAAATGATTTAGAGATGTATGTGAAAGTAATGAAATTTTTGTCGGTAAATTAATTTTAGTTTAATGTGATTTTAGACAAATATTACCGGTAGTTGAACATGTTTTAGCGGAAATTATAAAATGTAAAAAATAGTAAGTAAATGTAAGAAAAGGTTAAAAAATGTAAATTAGCCTAAGAAAATGTAAACAAACGTAACAAAATGTACTTTTATGCCGGATTTCGGACGGTTTGTGCGTTTTCGTACACTTTTTTACATTTTACTGCAATTTCTAACTTTTTGAGTATTTTACGTTTCCATAAATTTGTTTACATTTTATTACCTTATCATTTACATCCTTAATTGTATAATTGCATTACAATCTTTTTACATTTTTTTCAAATTTTTACACATTACTATGTTTTCTTACAATTTTTTAACGTCGTCTTATATTTTTTTTATTTCTTTTTCCATATTCTTACACTATTATACTTTGTTACGTTTTGCTTTCTCAAAGAGGAAGCTTTGTGGTGGCGAAAAAATTTTTCGAACAAAAAAGTATTTAAAATATGTTTTAAGAATAATGGCATAAAAACTGTTGTTTTTGAGAAAATTTTTTTCCTGTGTGTGTGTGTGTGTGTGTAGGTATAGGGTAGAGGTCCGTATTAGTGTGCCTGTCCGTATTTGTGTGCTCTTTCATTTAAATGCGTGTCATTAAATAGTATTTTATATAGCAAGGATGAAATATTTTTTTCAGGAAAGTAAATGCATTCAATTTTTAGGAAACAAAGTTTCTAAATGCATTATACTTGTTAAAAAGACGTAATGATTCATTGAATAATGCACGTCACGATTCGGCAAAGAATTACGTCTTTTTCTTATGGAAAAGTCCTAAAATATGAACATTTTCAAACAAGAATTAATAAATTGTAAACGAATTTCAAAACACGGGAAGGTGATATTATTTCATAAAAAGATGGTAAATTATTTAAAAATCATGCTATTAAGAGTTCAGATGCATTTTTTCATAAATAAATCGGATTTCTACTAATAGGGACACGATTTTATCACTTGTCCTCTTTTGTATGTGCCACTCGTAGCGGTCAACCTAACCTCATTTAGGTTAAGAATGCTGTTTTAATTTTCTTAAAATCAATGTTTGTTTAATAATTAGATGTTAAACAAGGTGTAAAATGACTAATTTCTATTATTTATATTAAAAAAACTTTTAATAAACTGTGATAACAAAAGGTTAATTTAATTGAATGGTTGTCATAGTTATTTACTGCCATAAACGATTATTTAAGCTTATAAATATTTATTTTGGATTTATTTGTATTTACTTCGTGTACGATCACAATTATATCACAATAAATGCCTACATTTTTCCAAATACATACTTTTATTGTAATTTTTGAGGCACACTAATAGGGGGCACATAAATACGTTCAACGGCGTTTGCTGGTACACATTATTAGAGACAAAAATCAATTTTTTATTTCTATCATAACTTTATTAATAATTGATAATTTTAATTGAAAAAAAAAAATATTTCTAAGCAGCTAATGCACTGAAAGATCGAGATAATTCTTAATTGCATTGGTTTAAAACCACGCAGATTAAGCATTCTCTGATAACTACAGAAAAATCGTTCATAGCACACTAATCGGTGCATCTACCCTAGGTGTGTATGTGCAGAGACCAATAAATCGATTTTGACGGGAAAAAGCTTATTTTCTTCGATATTGATGACGTTTTTAAACTACAAATGATTTAACCCTGGTAGAAATTTATCTATATAAAATGCCCAAGAAGTTAGAAAATGGCTAGTAAAACTGGCTAATTACTCGCTTGCATGAGACGATTTTTTCCCATTATATGCCCATTTTTTCGATTGACATAATAACAAAATATTCGTATTTGATTTACTTACTAATTTTATCTTTAATGAAAGAGCATTAAAGATCATTAGATGGCTTACCAAAAGATAAATAAATAACATTACCTAATAAATCATTTGCTGTACTCATTCTATGTACGAATAATTAAGCCAAACTTTTATTTTTCCATCTGATTCTATCTCTCTCACTCCTTGTCATATATCAAGCCTTCTGCTAGCCATTTTCAGACTAAAGGAACTGATCAGTTTTAATACTCAAGAACAAGCTTGTGCTTGTCTTCGAAAAACTCGATATATTTTTCAATCTATTAAATGGCTAAATAATGGGAGAAAAAGCGTTTCATCGAGAGCTAGAAACTGGACATGAAAAGTTCCTATTTTATAGCCGGTACTAGTAAAAATGGTCATTTATTATGGTTTATTATTATTTAAATGGTTTCGATTTCCACCAGGGAAAAATGTATCGATTTTTTTTTGTTTTATGAACAAGAAACGATTTTGAACTTTCTCTTTTCCCATTTTTTTATATAATAATGTAAATTTTTAAAAATTTTTTAAATTTGAAAGAGTAATAAGTTACCTACATTTTCTTTTTTTTAAACAGTTAAATAGTATCGTCCTTCATTTGTTATTGGGGTAAATATGCCATTTTCTTCTCTAATTCTTATCTCAGAAACTACTTCATATTTTTAAACGAAATTTTTACCAGTTATAAGTATAGAAAATCTTGTTCTTCTAAAAATTTCAAGCAGTTATATTGATTTGTTAACAAGAAAAAATAATGAAGAAAAAAATGCGTTTTTGTTGCCGCACGATAACTGGAGTAGAAATGAATCAATCATTTTGAAATTTGGTATAAGGATAGCTTTTTTTATCTTTAAACCGAGTTCGTTATCTGAAAAAATCTGATCCAGTTCGTTTTCTAAAGTCTGTGTTTGATCAAGCAACTTTAAATTTTAACCACTTATTATATTTGTGGTAGATAATATTAGGTTTACATTTCAAGTGATCTCGCCTTGGTGCATGATGTTCTGAAGTACCTGCTGCGTGCTCTGATGGGAGAAGCTGCGAAGAAGATTAAGGACCTTCCGGTCGTCACTGGGAATTATAAAAGGGCATGGCAAACTATAGTAAACAGATACGACAATAAAAAGAGTTTACTCTCCGTGTATAACTAATATTACAGAATGCCTACCTGTAGCAAAAAAGGAAGCTGGGGAACTCAGTCGAGTATCCGACCTTATATGTACACCTAAGCAAGCCCTCGACAATCTCTAGATTCCGCCTGCAGAGATGGCAGGCTTTTGAATCGTTCACATATAGCAACTAAGCTTGACCCCGAAACTGAACATAAATGGGAGAGAGACGTCGAAAAGATGAAGGGATATCCGACTTATACGTTACTTGAGAAATTTCTATCAGGAAAAACTCGGGTACTCGAGAACGCTCAACGTCAATCTTCTGGGGTTCATAAGCATTAATTGTCATTAATTAGTCGTTAAATGGGCCGTGAAATTAAAAAATTTTCAGCTTCTATTTTTTTACGAAAAATGAGGGGGCCCGCTAACTTGATATGCAAGTTAACGGGACACCCCCCATAAACACGCCAAATAATTATACAATGATGTACATGGTATATACGCACACCTAAAGCAAAGTATATATATATATATATATATATATATATATATATAGAGGATACACAGAAGTATACACGCGTGCTCAACTCTGCTGCTTCCTCCTAATTGCATCGATTTCCCCCCTCAATAGAAATTCATCGCGTCAAAGTCGGTAACAACTAACCGCTATATGTATTTACGCTGGCGCGCGCGAAGTCGT
>JAYJLV010117346.1:0-10829 GCA_036873485.1 Torymus texanus | reverse complement strand
TTTTATATATATATATATATATATATATATATATATATATATATGAGTAATTTCTACGTTTAATCTGTCATTCTTCAGTCTTAACAACGACAAAAACTGGTTTTTTATCACACTTTTCACATATGATGATTTTACTCAATCTTTATACCTTATAAAACATGAAAAAATTTTAAGCCATTCAAAACAGCATTGTGACACTGTGAATCGCATATTAATTTTTCTGATGGACATTTAATATAAGATAAAACAAAAGTATAAAGATAAAATCGATTAATATCTTTAAAAACTTAATATTAGCGATTCATCAGTGATAACTTTTCGCCTATTTGACCGATGTCAAGGTCGGAAAAACCCATGTAGGTAAGGTGTGCTTTAAAAAAAACCATTTTACCTTTAACTTTGAAATTTTTAGTACAATTAGTTCAGTCTTTATATTATATTATATTAAAATAGATTCAACAGAAGCTGATCACGACATAAACTTTCCAACATTTCGCAGCAATCACCCCATGGCTCTTACTCTCGCCACAACCGCATTATCAAAAGTCATCGTAATTCAAGAAAACAACTGAAACCTCAACGACTCCTTGGTTTCTGCATGGCAAAAGGACTTTTGTCCGTACAAGACACTCTTACTCCCCTTAAATCCCCTCACTGTAATCATTATTTATCATGAAAAGCGCGTTTCTCAAAAACTACATAACCTACTTTTCCTTTAATACAACGATGATTGACGTTCGCGCGGTTGTATGAAGATTTCCTGCGCACACCAAGCGTATATATATGTGTGTTTGTATATATATATATATATATATATATATATATATACACACACACACACACACGCACACACACACACACTTTTATTCTTCAGAATGCTTTATCGCGCGAGTGAAACTTAAACGTTTTCTTTTCATACCGCGTGCCGCTCTGTGACAATGCGGATTGCGGATCCGTCGTTCGCACGGTGTCGTTGTGCATGCTGTGTGTGTCCGCATATCTGTGTGTGTGTGTATATATAAGAAAGTTTCTTTTGTTGGTACCAGTTGGTACACGTGCGTGTGTTGTATTTTTTCTTTTTTTTCGGTGAACACGAATGTATACGAGTATAGTACTGTTGAGCTGTCTCGACGCGTTAGTACGCCGACTTTCAAAGTGTATACCAGTTACACACGTATAGATGCGATGATTTGTCGCTTCTACACAGTGCGGACAGAAATTCGCGGAACGCAGAAGCGAAATCGCTTACGTATCGGTTTACAGAAATTTACGAGTCTCTCGTGCTTTCCTCGCTCTCGAATCGTCAAAGTGAATGATAACTCAATCACCGCCATCATTGTCTCACCGCTCGTGCTCAAAAGCGCACAACACTGCGCAGATGCTCGCGTCACGGTCCACGCGAAACTTTTCTTCCGCGCAGGCAGATTTCTCTCCGCTTTTATATTGCACTTATATATATATATATATATATACACACACACGCGCCAGTGTTTTACGAGCGAGAAATCGCCGAGAGAGAGAGATAGATAGAGAGAGAGAGAGGGAGGGAGAGGGAGGGAGGGAGAGAGAGAGAGATCATTGACGATTGGGGATCACGCGCGCGCGCGCGCGTTCTGTGTATTTTCTTATATAGCGGGCCACCGGTTTTCCCGATGTTCGATCTTGGATGGTTCCGCTATCGAAAGTAAAATATAATCGTAACTCGAGTGCAAGTTCTGGATCTGCATTGGTAATAAAGCTGAATATATTATACGCTGTTTGCTGAATTTCGCCGGTTTGTCCGCGTAATGCGCACCGAATTTAAGGCATACTTTTTTTTATATAATACATAACCGAGTGATATTAGTCAAATTGAGCGCGGAATTTCTTCCTGCGCCGTTTTGCTTCGTTATGGAACCGACGGTGAAGCTTTTACGTTTTAATAACAGCGCACATTGACTATATGCGTAATAACGAGGAA
This sequence comes from Torymus texanus, assembly GCA_036873485.1. Taxonomy (NCBI): domain Eukaryota; kingdom Metazoa; phylum Arthropoda; class Insecta; order Hymenoptera; family Torymidae; genus Torymus; species Torymus texanus. The sequence continues at coordinate 8,869 of JAYJLV010117346.1, read as the reverse complement.
CCGATTTATTATACTTTTCCGTGGATTTCGCGCAACTCCTCGTGTCCCGGTAAACATATACCTCGAGTTTATGTACGCGCTTCAGTTAACAGAGTCTATGGCAACTTCCTTACGCGGGGCTCACACGCGCGCAGCACCGTCGTCTCGATCGACCAAATCATTTGGAAGCGGAAGAATTTGCAGTGAAAAGCCATGTGTACTTTTACACGAGTGAGAGAATGGGAATGCAACGTGGCTTGTTGTCCTTGCATACGTGCAGATCAGTGAATAGAGGTGTGCGTGTGTGTATGTGAGTGGGTATGTATATCGTGTGTTTTTGCACAATACCTGGAGACTGAGCAGTGGCACGGGCGTGTCCATAACCTCGGCCAGGCACAGGGCCATCGTAACGACAATGACGAGCTCGCCGTAGACGTTCGACAGGACCACCCATAATTGTGAACTGCAATTCACAATGCGCGTAATCGTAAGATTTAGGTAAAAAAGCATGTATTAAGAAAGTTGATTGAACTACTGCAGTAAACTATATAGCACCAATGAATTTATCGTGCCTGAGAACGAGACCTAGATAAATATATGGGCCATTTCACGTCAACTGTGACAGGACAAAATGTTACAATTGCTCAAAATTTTGTTACTATAGCTACAAATGAGCCTCAGAACACAAATCGAAAGTTTTAGAGCAAAATGTACAACCGATAAAGAGTTCAATTTTTTGAAAATTCTTCAATCTTTATGATTTTTTAACTGGAAAACTTGAAACTTTTTCTATATTTTCTTCGCAAACAAACTTTGAATTTTAGCTCTTTTCGCGTACTTTTATAACGTTTTTGCTCTTTTTCACATCGCAAATACTTGCCATGTGACAGTCAGTAAAACAGACGTAATTTTATAAGAGAAAAGTAATACCGATCCATTAACCAAAAAATCTGCCAGTAGACCCGCAGACATTTCATTAAAAATTATCCGTAAGAGAAAATTCCGAGACCGCCTGGTTTTGATCTGGGCTACACACGAACGGAAAAACTGTCACAGCGCGATAAAAGTACTCACAATGGCTCGGAGTGGTCGAGAAGATCGTCGGGCGTCCGCGACCTCGCCAGTATTCTGGACACGAGGGACTTGGGGGGCGGCGAGTGCGAGCGCATCGGTGTGTCGCGCACCGGCGAGTCGCTGCCGTCGCCGTTATTGTGGTTATTATTGTGGCTGCTGCCGTTGCTGTTGTTGTTGTTGTTGTTGCGTTCCGCGCGGCCGTTGCCAGTGGCGGAGGTACCTGCTGATGCCCCGGGCCCGCCAGGCCCGCCATCCGCCGTGCCGCCCGTCGTGCTGCCCGTCTCGTTTAGGCTGTCCTTGTCATGCTGCTCGTTGCTCGCTACAACCGAGAGAGATCGCATAAGAGATCTATCGAATTATCGTATAATATACGCGCCCGACACGCTGGGGGATATGACGAGTGTAAACGTGAGTAAGGGATTTTGGGGATAATGAACTGGTGATTGTTTAATTTTGTAAGATGCTGCGAGGCTGTGTTTTTCGCGAAAATTAATCGCTCTCGAGAAAGTCAGCCATAAGTGTACAGAGGTACTGCAGAGGGAAGGAGATGTTAGTTATATGTCTCGACAATTTATGTCAATTTAAAATTGGCCAGGAAATTTCGTCTACTTCAGCTTTGAATCGACATAACTTTCGACAAATTTTCAGTCTTTAGAATTGCACGCTTTAGCTCATTTTTTTTTTTTTCTAAACTTTACCTAGACCGTGTCTAAACTAAATAATTAACATATATAAAATAACATCTTTATATATATATAAGCTTTTCCTTTTTTTTTTTCTTTTAACGAAGAGCTATATTACGTAGCATTTTATTAATTTGCACACAATTTAACTAGAGTAAAAATAAACAAATATATGTATTCTCTACAAGTTTTTAAACTTTTTAAGTATTTTCTATTTTAGATCAAATGATTATTTTACTTAATGATTGTTCCGTGGAACATTAAGAAGAATAACGTAAGAAACTGCAATCCGTTCCGACGTTATTTTAATAAATTTAATAACAAGCGTAATTATATTGATGAATTTATAAAATTTCTCTAGTTATGCCGGAACCTCCGCTCCCGTAATAACCTTTCACTATTCCTACTTGAATGTATATGGACATTAAAAAAAGAAAGTCAAATTATCGGCATAAATATGTAAATCCGGATATTTTTAGCTCAGCGTATATTTTATATACAGCGTCATTTTTTTACGTTTTACGTACAAAACATGGCCCACAACACAATCGCTCATCTTTGCATTTCAATTGCATCATAAATAATTAATACAATTACACACACACACACATATACCCCCCCTCCCCTCTTTCTCCCTCATTCTCTCTCACGTACTAATGAGCATAGAAAATGAGTTAGTGATATATATAGATGAATATGGAGGTCTATAGGAGTACTCTGTGTATATTCAATACTTTCCCGTCATTCAATAATGGCTAGTTTATTTATGAGGAATCGCAATTGCACGAACTGTGAGCAGCTCGTAAAGCTATATATACATATCATCTCGCGGCGAGTCTGCAAACGTGAATCGCATTAGTGAAGGTACATTAATTATTCAAAGCGGTGGTCGAATAATATGTAATAAAACAAATGCATAAGGCAGAAATATAATAATGTAATCTGCACATTAATAAGTAATTAGAGCCGTGCCGATGCGAAAATGTGTGCATACATTATACAGTAGGCGCGCGATCACTTTTCTGTATGTACGTAACATTATCATAATTAAACATATTGAGATGCAGTCATTTGAATTGTGTATTATTATGCATGAACTTTTTCTGTAACCAAACTAGCACGGTTACATAAGTAGAATACACACACAAACACGCACAAATTCGCAGCATCTTCTGAAACACTACACCTGTATCTTCGATCTATTTTGCTATTTTGCCAACGACAACGATAACAAGAAGAGCACTTTCTCTCTCCACGCAAGCCACGCGCGTGCGCATCGATGGCATTTCCCTCTCGTCGTGCCGATCGCGTGCCGCGTGCGCTCGCATCAAAGGCAGCGACGCCACCGTGGATGTGGTTGCAGATGAATCATGAAGGGGCTCGCGGGTGCGTTAAATTACTGTGATAATGCAGCGTCGGGAGAAAATTTCAGTTTTCCTTTCCGCGTCGCGGCCGAGTTGCGTCGGATATCGTATACAGACTGCGCGTGGACTAATGGTATGTACGCGTACATACCGCGATGAAGCGGTCGACAAAAGAGTGAAAGAAGATGGACCGAACGGCGCTGAAGAAATCGCATTTGTCGATTTGGGCGTGAATTGAAACCGTTTATTGAAAAAGACGAGTGAGCGGCATTACGTCACACTCACAAAAAAAGCTTCTATAGAAGAGTCATTTTATATGAAACGGATTTTCTGTTTGGGTCTATAGTAAGAAGATTTCCTCTATCACCTCTTGTGTTGCTTGGATTAAAATAAAAAATATCTTATGGGCAGCTTGTTCTTCGACTAAATCGAAGAATGTGCAAGTTTAAAAATTAAAAAAACCAACAATTAATGATCATTTATAGATGTTTAGATTTAAATCATTTTTAAACCAAAATGTACACCAAGTAAGTCGAGATTTGCCTCATGCGATAGCCTTTTTAGAATTATATACACAGCACACACACACACACACACGTGATACTTAAAAATACATATTCTTCAAAGAACCAGGCAAGTGTCAGTAAAATTGAAAAATACACAAAGAAGAACGTTAACTCAACGATCTTTTATTCGAATCCAAACCCAAAAAATATTAGACTTGCAGTGAATGTCGAACAAAAAAAAACCACGAGACGACCTAAACCAACGATCCTTCTCGCAATTACCATGCAACTTCACGTCAGTCATCGTCCGCGGCTAAAATGTATAGTGAAAACGTTCGCTTATTTGCACGCATAACACAAACGCTGCCATTAATAGAATCACGCTCGCAAAAGAGAGAGAAAGAAATACGAAAAAGATCGCGCAATCCAATTAGTCACACGGGTAACTCGTGCCCGCGCGATTATGTCTTGAGTCGTTGATAAATAAGCCGTGACAATGACCAAAACGAAAGCCCGCGAGCGCATAATCGGAGCACAAACTTCCACCACACACACGCTCACTCTCGAAGCCACGGACTATGGAGATATGCAGATGAGAGGCGCGAAAGGCGCGTGCACGATTTTACGATGGGTATACACACACGTGTGCACGGTATATAGAAAATGCGAGGCTCGATGAGCGCGAGCATTGTTCGCCGAACATTTTTGCGGCTTCCGGAGAAAGTGTGAGCAAATACCGTGTGTGTTTACAGTAGCGGAGAGCGAAAGAAGGAGATAAGAAATTGAAAGTTTTTGGAGCTTTTGGCTGATTTTTATGAGTCTCGCGGCGCGCTGGTTTTCTAACGTGCAGTAGAAAGAGTAATAAGCAGCAGTTATAGCTGACTTTAAAACTCATCTGAGACTGCTTAGTGATTATACCTATCCCATTACAGAATTGCTCTTCATAAAACTGCTTAAACGTGACATTTTAAAGAGAGATCAAAATTACCATACCTTCATACCTTTACCGCACGCGTATACGTGCGTCTCCCTAGGAATCGTCAACTGCTCACATTTAAGATCGAATGTAATGTAATGCGCATGTTAATTAATAAGATGATCCGTCAGAAGGAGCTACGAGATTGGTAACAGACTTTCTAAGTTTAAGGTTGTAAAATTCGTAGTGGAATTATCAATTATGAAAATGCCGTGCTACTTGCAGTAATGTCATACGTACGTGACGATCATGGAAACAATATGGTGATTGAAAATTTCTAATTTTCATATGGCTGAAGCATAATAACTATAACAAAATACAGACAATCTCGCAAGTAAAATTCAATTACGCGCAAGCTACCAAAATCTTTACCGACCTTCTTTCTGTCACAATTTAACAACTAGTCCTTCCGAGAAATATTTACATGTACTTTTAAACACACACACACAGACACACATTCGAAAAATCCACTCAACAATCAATACCACTTCACAATGACAAGCACTCACGAGTGTTTACCATAACAGTCGTGATTTTTCTCGCGATATCTCAAACACTCCCGCAACTCTCAGAGAAAATTGGCAGGGCGTTTTTCCGCTTTGCCACTCGCTTGCTCGCTCCGCACACTGAATATGCATGACGCGCTCGCTCACGCACTCGTGAGATTTTTTCCGGTATTGTGCATTTCACGCACGTATAATATATGTACGTGTTTGTGCATTTCTTCTTTCTCGCAGCGCGCGACATAGTTATTACTTCGCGGGGATAGCTGCCAGCATAAGCCGTTTAGCGACAATGAGAAAACGCACGTAATGATGGGAGAGAGAGAGAGAGAGAGAGAGAGGATCGATTTCACTTTTTCCGATGTCTCCGTCCAAAATGGTTTTGAAGAAACACGGCGCGACTCGGCGGAGCAGACTGTTCGGGTTGGATTTCTTCTTGGACTAATTGGACTGGGGCACTGAGGCGTGATAATGGCGAGGTCCTCATATATGGTAATTAATCGGCGCGACGTTAATAAACGAGAAGAGATCCTCATTCATTCAAAAATTGGAATGGTATTGATTAATATGATTTCTCTTTTTGGGACTAGTAGGAAAGACATTTGCATTTTGTTAGAAGATACATTGGGAGGGTTCGAGTGAAAAAATAGCATAAAAACTTCTTTTTATGAGAATTTCAATAAATTTGTTATTCGTGGTAAAATTATTGTTCTTGGTAATTAAGTATCCAACGTTTCGTTAATGAAAGATATAATACGTATATTTTATATTAACTTCTTACAAAGGCACTTGTAAATGAAACATATATAGTTCCCTGTCGGAAACACAAAATTGATTCCGCTAAGAAAGCATTAGCGTAAGAACAGTTATCGAGAAATGGAACAACAGCTGTCTTATGCTACCGTAAAATGCAAAGTCAACTGCGGACTTTCGAATTAAATTGGCAAAAAAGTCACTCGAGAAGAGGCAGTGTACATATGTATCAAAATAGAAAATGTAAGTATGGTTGCTATTCAATGATATTCTATGTCGATTAATGAAAAAGATGTATCCCACCAATATCGCTATGTAAACAGGTTTTGGGAATCTAAAAATATACGATTCAGAGCTATTTTTAGAAAATATCTCTATTACCTGTGCATTTATTAGATTAACTCTCTATAGGTCTCATTAAGTTTCTAAGTTTTTGGAAAATCGGAATAATTAGGTGAATTTAGTCAAATATATATGGGTCATTTATTTCTAATGAAGAGGAAACCGAATGAAATTTCTACTAAATTAAATTCTCAATTTATCATTGGTTTTTTTATATAGATACTCGATAAACTTTAGCAATATTTATAAGACGTTATTTATAGAAAAAATTTTGTTTAAAGTGGATAATCAAATCTTTCTGCGTGAAATAGTGAATTTCATAATATTTTAAATAATATGTTATCAACTTTCCTGGAATAATCTTATATTGTTAAAAATAACTAACAAATTAATAATGTTAATAGAAAATAACTAGAAAGTATCACACAATCTGTATAATTATGAAATCGCAGTAGATTTTTAATGGATGTCTTAACGTAAATTATAGTTCTATATAGACAATAACCAAAGAAAATTACTATAACCAAGGTAACTGTATCTTATTTAAATAAAATTTACTCATACTAAATAGATTTTATTTAAATTAGATCTAATTTGTTCTCACACGTGGAAATAAATTTTCGGATAAGAACGTTGAAAACGCAAATCCAAGACAAGTCATTAAACATCGAAAGAAGAGGAAAAACGATTACAGTGAAATCTTACACATGAAATCGAATGTCCACGTCGTCAACAAGAATCACTATTAACGACAGGTGCACCTTCCACGCAGATAAACCACAACTCACTTCACCCGCACCATACTCGCTACTCCAACAATGCCACACTACTACTCACGTTTCCTCTCTTTCACCGGTTGTTAAGTTCGAGCCTCAAAAACGACGCTCCATGTGACACAGTCCCACGGGAATCCAAACGGCCATAAAAACCACGGAAAGCAGAAAGTCAAGAGTCTTGCAGCAGTAGCAGCAGCGACGCGGCGAAGTTTCGAGGAGCGTGGCGCGATGTCAAATGCAGAGGAAAATCGTGTGAGAGGAGAACGCGCGCATGCACGCCGCAAGAATAATCGTCGCAATACCGGTTCGCTTAGCCTCGTTTCCCGCCGCGGCGAACGTCTGCGCCGCGCAGGCGCAGGAGAAAGAGCTGATGGAAAGATGGGCGCCGCCAGGTTGTGCCTTATCACGCGGCAGATGGTCGGTTTTTCCGAGCGAGAGCAGCGACATTTTTAGTTGCGCTTGAGGTGGGATTTCATTTGATCGGGCGGACAAGTCAAGATAAAATAAAATTGTTACGTATTGGGGAGAAAATTACTGCGGTTTGTTGGTCGCATATATATGCGAGAGAGCAGTGGGTCCAAATGTTACGAAAATGAAACCAAAACTTCGAGGGAAGATATCTATGAAAATGGTAGTAAGAAGCACAGTCGTTCTCGTTATAAATTATAACAAATCCTGTGAGAACTTTAGCAAGAAATATGATTTATCGATTCACTAGAAAAAACTAGAATTTACCTTGCTTGTTCAAGTAGATATATACCTGTTTTCTATTTACAAAGTATATGCTTTTATTAGAAGTAAAAAAATCCTACTATATTTCACGTACACAAAATAGATAGGTTTTTTTCAAATTTCAAAATCACCTTTTTTATGTCAGAGTAAAGTGGGTGTTACCTACTTAATCCTCAAATATACTAAACATTTGTCAACGTATCGCGTGCTCTTTTTTATAACTTGATATCACATTATACCATAATTTGTCAATAATAATACGAAAAAAATTTAAAAGATACCACTAGTTAAATAATAAACATGACCTATCCTTTCTTGCGAAATCCGTTATAATTTTTTCTCTCAATATATTTGTAATAATAATAAATAAATAAACATGCGACGTTCAATCAATCAAACTTTACGATGACGCGCTGAATCCAATCAGCTGGTTTTCACCTTCATCTAACGTGGCGCCCGATACATCTGTCGCGTTTTCTCTAACCGCAATAAAACTAATAACGAAAGGTATTATTCGTCGGGGATAATGGAAGAAAAAAAAAACGAGAGTCCGCTAAGCGTGCAAGCGGTCAGGTGATTGAAGAGACAACTTCAGTTTATAAATATTAAATATAATAAATCTAAACAATTTTTAAAATTTCTTTCCTTAATAGGCATCATACATATATTAAAGAATCCTTGTGATTGTAGAAATCTGGCATATTAGTATAGAATACTTACTTGTGTGCCCATTTCGACACTGTACGGCTTTATTAAAGAATTATATACAAGTTTATCTATAAGAGACGATCCGATCTTGATATAAGTAGCTTGAACTGTGTGTAACATTATCGCACAAAAGTTAAGAGATAGATTATTAATATACATTATATACTTATATAAATGTTAATGAATATTATTGATGATCAACAAAAATAATTAAAAAAGACGATTCTAAAAAATCAATTAAATAAAAATGAATTTAGGTAATTACACAATCGCATTTTTACTCGTGAAAGTGTGACTTAAATTACTCTATAGTTAGTTTATAATAATTTTAGAGAGTCAATTCAAAGATACTAAACTATGACGGCGAATGTGTGAATTGTACATGAATAAAGATATCACAGCCACACAAAAAAAAGAAAATGGTCAAACCCAGAGCACTGACTATCATATCCTTATGTATTTTGATGGGCTGA
>JAYJLV010117335.1:0-10830 GCA_036873485.1 Torymus texanus | reverse complement strand
CGCTTTCTCGTTCTCTCTCCTCTTTCCTAATCTCATCTACTCAATAAAACCTCTCTACAAATTGAAATAATTTTTTTTATGACTATACAAGAAATAGTATGTTGTTAATAATATACTGAACAAATTATATCTAAGTAGATACATTCAAATTGTTTACTGCAAATAAAACAAACGAAAGTTATGAAATCAATTAACGATAGCCAAGTAATGCAAAGAACTCTCCGAAACAACTGTATGACTGTTTTCAAAAATGTATTCAAATTTGTTCACCTTTCTATACAAATTAAAAACAAGAAAGTACTGAAATCAATTTATTGTAGTCAAGTATACCCATAAGTTAACTTCACTGACATAATACAACTTTTCGTACCTTATTGCGTGTAAAATTACATTTTACGCCCACATTGTAACTTCAAAAATATTCAGCCAGCGGGCATAAAGTATACTACTTAACGCCTAATAAGAGACGCAATAGCTCACATACTCCTATAAAATCTTGTATAGAACCTACGCACTTTACGTCCGTGTAAGCAAAAATTATTTTAATGATATAACTTTGATGCCTTAGTTTTATTTCTAAAATTCATAAGAATATTTTCAGATATTTACGAAAAATTACATAGTTACCAACACATCCCTCAACATTGAACTTTTTATAATATTACGCATTTTGGGGGGACAAGAGAAGTCTAGAGCTGCTCTAGCAGGGATGATTCTCTATTCTCCCATACATATTTGGCGGGCCCGACGGTTCAGTGTCGGCCTTTGGGTAGGGCGATCGGGGCGGTCGCCCAGGGCCCCGCGGTTTAGAAGGCCCCGCGCTTCGAAAAATTGCGCCCTCAAAAACCTTATAAATTCAACCGGTAAATCAGACGCGTAAAAGACAATAAGAAAACTAATGAAATTAGTACTACTCAGCCCCTACAATTTCGCAACATTACTAAAATAATCGTTAATCGGTATAATGTAGTTAATAGCATGATTACTTTTCAACTATGTTATGAAAATTTTACCAAGATCTTATATTTTTTACGCGTTCGAACGGAATCTTATGCGATGGTGGGTACTGGAAGTAAATATTGAAACATATTTTCCTATGGATCAAGGAGTTTAGTGTACTACTTTCGTAAAAAAATTTAAATGTGCTAGTTTTCGAAAGAGGAGGCGATATAAATAATTCCTCAATATAGGCTACACTCGAATGTTTTCAAGTAATTTCCTTTAATAGAATTTTCCCGCGATAGTGAATTCCTCTGATGATTGTAAAAGATAAGTATCCTTTTATTAGAATCTTCAAACAAATGAAGAGAAGTGCTCGATTCTTACCCTATCTATTTCACAAAAACAGTTGAAACTTTTTTCCTTGGCAAGATGAACGAGCTATCTCCTCCGTCGTTATCTCAATCACTTGACATTTTTCGTCTCATATTTTCTCCCCATGTCGAGTGTCGAAGCGCGTTTCCTGTGAACACGGCGACGGCAAATGAAAGGGGAAATGACGACACGAGAAGCGTGCGTTGCAATTATCGGAAACTCGTGAATCTCTTTTTCTTCTCTCTCTCTCTCTCTTTCTTTCTCTCTCTCTCTCTCTCTCTCTCTCTCTATCTCTCTCTAGTGTATATGCTTCACTAGTAGAAACTCTCTCGCTTTTTTTCTTTCCAGCGATCCTTTCGGGCTCTCGCATCGTCGCGCGCGCGTCCCCTTATTCATTATTTCGCGCCGAGCTGTATGACGTTTGCTTTCGGAGGATGCGAGTGTGTGTGTGTGTGTGTGTGTGTGTGTGTGTGTGTGTGTGTGTGTGTGTATATATATATATATATGTGTGTGTGTGTGGAGGGCAGCAGCCGATGTTTGTGCGGGGTTGCCGGCGTGTCTGGGCTCGAAAACGTGTTTTTGTTATTTTCCTCTTTCCTTTTTGAGTTTTCTGGTTGACCTGGAAGCCGTTACGCTCCCTCGCTATACCCGAATGAAAAATTTCAGATGGCAAAGGCTTTATTTTGTAATGCATTGTTGTGAGTATTAAATAAAAAATGGACAATAAGGGTGGAAATAAGGATTGCGTTATATGGATGCTCAAGCTGATTAAAAAAAAATTTTTATATAACAGCAAAAGTATTTTTGAAAAAGTATCCGATGAGTCAGTGATTTTAATTGTAAAAAGCGAATTATCGTGAATTGTCAATCTTTCTTATTTTTGGAAGAATGGCGACACGTATTTTGCCCACTTCTACTGGGACTATAAATTTTGTATGTTTCCGAAGAAGAAAAGTATACATTTAGAATATCATTAAAAATTAATTTTCGATATAGTGTGCGTAAAGTGCGACATTACGCATTCTACAAATTTTTAAAATCGCTTTTACGTCCCCTGTATCGAAAACTACTTTTTATCTATAGTTTTATATATTAGAGTTTCACTCAATTATAGAGTTTAATTCAGTAATTGACATCCTTTTAGCGAATAAATAACCTATCTTTTTATTTGCGTTTCAAATATTTTACTTTTAAATTTAGATTTTAATGTTGATATTAAATAAATATTCTACGTTTTATATTTTTAATAAAAGCGTTGTTGGATTTAACATAGATAATGTAAATGGTAAACATAATTTTCTACTTTATTTATTGTAGAGTGCAATGTTATTTTTATATTTTTAGGTGTTACGGATGTTAGTTATGAATCAAATTTTGCTGAGGGAGACTGTCTTTTATTTTTAATATACCAAAAGGTATGTTGTATGTACTGGATTCTGTTCCTCTTAAATTATATGCTAGGGGTATATTCTCGCCCTTTTGGCCTTGCGTCTAAATCATCTTAGAATATTCTAGAGGCGGTATCGCCTGAAGCTTATGCATTTTGTATAATATGACATTGAAGCCATTTACATGTATACTAAATTAGTAAACATATCAATAACCATAATTGAAAGTACAAGGAGTTATATATAGTTAATAACTTATATATAAGGTTACTTTCGTCTATTTTTATTTTATCCACAAACTAAACAACCTAATCCTTTCACAGTTCTCTCGGCCATCAAATAAGTTTTACTGTGGGAAAGAAATACAACGAAATATCGTAACAATCGTATAATCTCGACGGATCTATTTATACAGTCGGAAGTCTAAAACCGGAGCTGTAAAAAACTCAATCAATATCACGCCACAGAAAGACGCCCTCCGCCGGCGCGGTCCTTAAAACCCACACATACACACACACACACACACACACACAGTGATGCGTACGCTTACATATCTCTCCCTCGCATCGCTTCTCTTATATCTTAGCGACGGTGCGAGCTAAGCCGCGACCTTGGCTGATTCACGCCGCGCACGCACTCACCCTCGCAGCTGTGTATAAGCCGTGAACTCGTGCAGCAGCACCACCCTCACCATGACCTCGTTTCGTCATCATTCTCCCTCCCTTGACCATATCCTACACCTTCGTTTCGCCGGTGTGTGTCCTTCGTCCTCGACGCCCCCTTCGACTGCGCGCGAACCACGTCACGTTCTATATAACACGCTGTTTCGATGTAGTTTCCTGCTTTTGTATATATACTCTCTTATTGTCGCTAGTCTTCCAAGTTTGTAGCTAGTGTCGAATGCACTTCGGCTTCTGCGCGCTCTCTTGGCTTAAAAATGGCAGAAGGGAGGAAGCTGGTATAACAGTTTAATTTGCGTTTCAGTCGAATGAAAATTTCATCCGGGAAAATGAAATGCTGATATCGTGTAGATATAAAATATGTTTTCATGTGTTTTGTTAAAGGATTTCTACAAATATTTTTGTTGAAATGCTGTCTCTTTAATTATATTTTTCATATAATTATATTATGAATAAAATATGTAGAAATTGTTGTTAAACATTTATTTAAATACCTATTTTAAATTAATATTTCAGTAAATATTAATAATTTTTGTTCACAATATATTGGATTTATTTTGAAAAAGAGAATTGCAAAAGTTTCCTTTCTTAATTAAAGATCAGAAATTATCTTCTGAAAGAATTTAATATGTTGTTTAACACGATCCAATCGCAAATTGCAATGGCATTTTAATAAACTCTTTGAATTTATGATAAAATCATTATTTAAAAATGATTAAATAAATTCTATGGAAATATAATCGCAATGATATTTAATTAAAAAAGTATTCGAGAAATACATTTTTCATTTTTTTAATCTATTTTTACTTTGTACGGTATTCCGCAGGATTACTTTAAAATGATTTTATAATAGAAATTCTGATGCTTTGGTTCAACAAATTACGTAAGTTGTTTTAATTTTTTTGTTCAAGTTTTCAAAATTAACAAACCAAAGACTATATTATGACGAACGAGGTTTCACTAACTTACTAAGGGGTTTGTCATCCGAATCAAACGTCATTTAGGAGTTGAAATTTGGGACCTTTAAGGAGATTTATACAGCTATTGATTTATATGGAATAAAAAAAAATGAGTATGAACAATATGAGTGGGAGAATTTTGCCTTCAGCATGATCCTATAAGATGCAGAAAATTGATTGAAAAAAGTGTTTATCAATTGATAACTATAGTCTATAATATATTCTGGACAATTCAAATAAATATTGATTAAAATTTTAAAAATGAAATGTAAATTTTACAAAGGTATAATTTTTTTGCCTGTTACATGCGTACATGATATCAAAGCTCATTTACAGTGAGAAAATTTTCATAACGTATTATTTATTATTTTACATTAAGTCGTTCAATAAATTGTGAACCTTGAATGTATATAGATGGTTAGAGAATTAACGATCTGTAACTTACTGTATGTGTAAGAGTACAGTGTAAACGAACAAAGGTATTCTAACACACTTCAAGGTTCACGTGTTGCTTAAAAATTAATAAGATGTTTGTTTCGTAAATTCTTGACTCTTAAAGCCCCTCAAAATGAAGGCTTTATTAGCTTATATTAATTTTAGCATTAAAATTATTCTTGAATTTATTAATGTAAAAGTTATTTTGAATGTAAACCTATCCATACAATAGTTGATAAAATTTTACCCGCAGATATACAATTGGGTAGATATACAATTTTTTGTTAAATCACTTTCTATCAAGCAGAAAAATGAGATGTTATTACACTAATAAAATCTAATTCTACAGTGATTTCAAGATTGATTTCAAGATCTTTGACTTTAACATAGTCACACAAGTCTAATAACATGTATATTTTGATGTAATTCTTGTCATAATTTGATGCGAATGATTAATTAAAAAATTATCTGATATCCTTGACAAGCATAACAATTAGAGAGTTGGAAGAATGAACTGATGAACATAAGTCACTTTGCGAATGGATCAACCAAAGAGAACTCAAATTTACAAATTCCCTAGGGCTCGCGCACTGCTTATTAGACATGTCCTCGCACAAAAGTTCGCTTTATCTGTCACTTTGCATCCTCGCAGATTAAATCGAATAGATAGGAGACGCGCGGGTGAGGAGGTAATCTTGTGAAAAAATGAGAGATTGACGTTTGCTCGGGCGTGTGGGAACATTACGAGCGTGTTCCCTGCAGCAGCAGGCCTGCGAATACTCATGGGAAGTGTCGAAATTGCTGGTGCGACGATGTTGAGACGCGACCACGGAAATTGCCGGTTCATGTACGTATAATAAATTATCATTGTGTCTCGTGGGACGTGGCCTCGGGGAATACGCGACTTCGAGGATGTGCGAGCAAACGAAGCTCTCCGCGTGTTACTCGTGTGTACACGCACACAGACACCCACAAACATGTATATACACGCGCGCGCATATCTTTTCGTTTCCCGTGTCTTACAAGGTGTTCTGCGTCTTTGCATTCGTGCTCATGATTTTGCAATTGAATGAGCAAGAGGGGCGAGTCTGAGTTTTCGGGAAGGTTAAACTTTCGACGACAATACATTATTTGGCACCGAGAAGATTGAGAGGACGCCGCCACTTGAGAGGCTCATTCTTTATTGGGCACACAAATTGTTCGTTTCTTTATTCGCTTATCAAGCGTTAATTGCGCTAAGACTGGTTATTGGCGGTAGAAATGACGTTGTTTTTATTTAAGTTAGTACAATTTTTTGCATTATTAAAGTAAAATGAGCATAACAGTCATCTATTTAATTTAAAAATTTTCTTCACATCTCAAAATACTTTTGGCGAAAATAATTTTTTTTCATAACTCTTCGTAATAAATGAATATTGAGATTTTTTAAATGTAAAGCACACTAGTCATGTATTAAAATATAATATATTTATCATTAATAAAATGAATAGTATAATGATATACGTAAGTTTTTCAGATGGCATTCATGGATAAACTGTAAACAATATTTCGTATCACAGTAGTTCAAATGGGCTGTTTTGAAGTCTAGATTTACCATCTTTCAGTAAGTATACGCAGCATTTTTTATTAAATCTTACAGATATTAATATTACTGTATAACAAGTTCGACGATTGTTCAAAGAAATACAATTTATTAATGCTTTAAGCTTTATAGTAGAATATAAGTAATTAAAAATCTTTATTTTTTCTACTTTTCGTTCTAAAAGAAATTAATCGAAAAATGATGTGTTTTTAGACAGTGGTTTTGTAATTGTTAAAGATATTATTTTAAGTCATCGTGTAAGTTGTTAATTGGAGGATTGGAAGCGAAAACGGCGTAGACTTAAAAAATATTTATTCAAGTTTTGAATGTCTCAATGTTAAACTTTAAGATTTTTAGAGTATTTGAAATAACTTCAAAATTGTTTTTGTAAATAAGACACTTGTGTGAATGAGCTTTCGACATAAGATTATAATTGACTTAGCTGAAGTTCTATTAAGAAAGAGGCTGTATAATCGTACTAATATATAATCTAAAACTTTGTAAAAATTAGTGAAAATTTCAGGAAAAAATTTATCTTTTTACATATTGTAAATCAAAGTAAAATTATCAATATTTACCAAGAAAAAGAAGCAAACAAAAGAACTGAATGCAGGAAAGAAAGAGTAACAAGCACCAGGAATTGGTTAGTTTTTTGATATTCTGGTTCGAAATAAGTATATAGTTAAAGCTTACAAATGAAACCTTCTTCTAATATTATAATTAGGACATTTTTATTTTCTTAAAGTTGAACAAAAAACTATCTTGGTTTCCATACAAAGGGAACAAAAATTATTTATTTTGGTACCTGTAAATTGAATGTAGCCCAACTTTAATACTTGCTACTAGGTATCAAAAATGTATTTTCGATTATTACTGTCAAAAGTGTCTGGAAAAACGTCAGACTCATTCGTTCAATTCAATAAATCGAATGCGCTTCCCGTGCTTGATAAAACCACGCAAACAATGCAATAATTCACCAGAGTGAAGCAATAACCAGGTGAAAGGAAAAAAAAAACTCGACTGAGTAGCACTTGACCTAGAGTCGTCGAGAGGCGGTTGACAATTGAAAAGGTTGAGCACTCGCAGATAATGTCGAGGAACGTTCGCGCGCTCGTTAATGAGTCGTTGATGGAGTGGCCGGATCTGGATAAGAAGAGCGCGGAGGCGGCAACGACGACGTCAGTTAGCCGAATGATGGAAAATCGAAGCCCACTGTGTTGTAATAGGTGCAAGCGCAAGCTCGTCAGCGAGGCATTTACGAAGCGTTAACTGCCGTTGGCCGCACACTAGGCTTCTCCGCTACTCCTTGGGTTCCTCTCTGCTGTGTCTCTCTCGTGCACACAGAGCCGCGTAATTTGTTTACATCGGCAGTGTAGGCATTCAAGTCGGGTGGGTGGCTATGCACTTAGGGGAGTGGCTGTATAGCTGTATACACGTGTATTCCGACCGCTGAATGTGGGCGTTCGAGCTTGCCGCCTTTAACGGGATCCGACCTTTGGCGCTGGGGGCCTACCCCGATCGCTTCCCGTTGTCATTTATTGCGTTCCGCTTGAACTACTCCGAAGTATTGCTCGTCCGTGCTTCGCCGCATCTCGCCCGCTTCCTATGCCGTCGCGAGCTCTTCTTTTTCTTTCAAGTTTCTTATTTTCTACGAGGATGTAAAGGAATGCAATAGAACCCTCTTGATGTCAATTATATTTTCTGAAAAAGATTCGCTTGGATTTAATTTCGAATTCCGCGTATATAGTTGGCAAATAAATAAGCGCATTATTTCATTGAGCTTTTGAGTAATCAAGTATGCAACAGCAATCAATAGAATATAAATTTAATTATTCAGCTTGATCCTCTGAAATTCTTAATTAATTTTTTAATAATATCTATCTATTCGTTTTTAATTACAATACATTTTTTTAAACTTTTACGTCATTTTGATTA
Source organism: Torymus texanus (assembly GCA_036873485.1). Classification (NCBI taxonomy): domain Eukaryota; kingdom Metazoa; phylum Arthropoda; class Insecta; order Hymenoptera; family Torymidae; genus Torymus; species Torymus texanus. Next base: position 2,537 of record JAYJLV010117335.1, on the reverse strand, counting down.
AGACCAATAACTTGTTCCGACAAGTATCATATGCTAAAAACCTGTAAAGCATCTCACTCAACAGTAGAATACATCAGTGTTTTTTAGCAAAAATTATTTTTCAAGAAACTTTTTGATAATATATTTAAAAATAATTTATTAGTTGCAATCTAATATTTATGTGTTGTAAGGGTTTCGTATACTTTGATAAATAAAAACTTTCTACTTTATGAGTACTACTCACTTGTAAGTATTCAAATCGGTTGTATAATATTTATACTTCAGAAAAGGTGAATGAACGTTTTGTTAAGTCAATTTCTCCCTTGGGTGACATTATCGCTAAAAACGACAGAGGATACTTATTTTTACTTTATGCAATGGTTCATAAATTTTGTAGATGATAGTTTTTTTATTGCGTTATGTTATTTTTAATCTTAAATAAACATTTATTTTTTTAATTATTTCTTTTTTTAATCATTGTTCGATTTTCTATAGATGAAAGATAACGAGCAAAAAGCTTTTTATGTTATTTCTTAGCTTGAATCGTTTAAAAGTAATATGAAACCTCAGTAATTATCTTTACACCACTCTAACCTCAAAATCATAACTTGAATATGATTATTCGGCTCTCGTGGTATAAAATACTGTATGAAACTCGTGTGTAAGGTGATTTTTACTGCATTCGACTTCTCTCACTCGCTTCGCTCGTGCGAAATACGTCTCATGCGGTAAATAATCACCTTCCACACCAATGTCATAATGTACTACTTTTACATGTGTTGCTACTATCCATAATAGGCTCGATTTTTTAAACAATCTCAATAAGATATATATCTTATAGAGATTATATAAAATATCCATATGGTAAAGTTTAAATATCATTTTTAAGCACTTAAAAGTATTAGATTCAAAGTAGTCAAATGGGAACCTCCGTTCCAGTTATAGGTATCTCGATTTCATGTGTGAATTGTAATCTACTTTCTTAAAAATATGAATTAAACGCTATATAAGGTTTTAATAGTAGTACTTCGAAATTTCCATTTTTTAACTAAATTCATGTATTTTGGAAATTGAAACTATATGTCTATATCTGAATGTATTATCATAGTAAAGTTATTAAGATAATTGTGAAGATACCTATATAATAGAGCTAATAATAAACCAGTGCCTGACCAATACGTGATTAAACTACTTGATCAGTATATTTTATAGGCCTACTAATAGATTAATCTTAAAAAAAAGACGATTGATTATTTTGCTCTAACGATTTTCTAGCATGTTCAATAATTTATTTTTATTTTTACAAAGATAGAATTTTCCCAGAAAAATCATCATAACATAAAAAAAATACCGTATGCAGACTGTGAACGTGGACCATGTAGTTGTTTTAGTGCTTTTTCAGGGGGATGTATGCGACAATTATCTCATGATTTTAATGATAAAAATAATATTTTACTTCAAATTTGGCTAAAGAAGTCCTAAAAGTTATCATAATAATTATTCTATAGGGAATTTAATTATTGATATTGATGGAGTTAAGTATGGGTTTAACCGATTTTCCCATCAACTCAAGATGATATGGAAGGTGTAAAAATTAATTTTGACTCAAAACTTTCCAGAATGATTGATAATTACATTACAAGGCAAGTGAATTTGGGTAAGTTACGAATTATTGTAATAATTGATATATAATAAATAGATACTGTCTAACCGGTACGACGGTCGCACACTATAGGAATGGGTATTTCACGTCTTAATTCTTTTCATAACGGCATCGGTAGAAATAAAATTTAAAAAAAGTAGAAACTTCCTTTTATTAATTTGGAGTCGATATACTAATTTTAAATATAAAGTTGTTCTTATTATAAACAACATTATTTTTTCTTTTTGTACTAATTTAACTTTTTTCTGTTTATTTCATTCGTTCTAACAAATCAGGTTTTATTTTTTCGTATGTACGATTATTATACAAATATCATGCCGCACGCACGCACGCTCGTACACACACACACACACACACACACACATATATATATATATATATATATATATATATATCTACAGCATTGTTTTAGAAAATATAAACAGAATCTATATTAAGGAAATGACACCAGTTTTTATATCAAGTACTATTAGTAAAAACGTCCTTTTAATCCAGACTTTATGATCCATGATTAGGAGTTTTCAGTTGTATAAACGTACATCTGATGCACAAAATTGGTACGGTGTATGAAAGTGCAATTGGGGCCTCAAAGCACATTAAATGCAATTTTTAAACTTTTTCATTTTAAAAATATTTTCATTTTTTTTATTTTCTTTACTCTGCCTTTGATATAATAACTAAAAAACCATTTTAGAATTATTTTTTTAAATAATTGCTTGTTGAGAAGGGAATTTACCCTTGAAAGGGGAAATCCCGAATCTTCTCAAAAAATCAGCTTTTAAAGAAATTCTTTCAAATTATCATTATTTTATTTACAGATCATTACACAGGCACACAAAAAATAAAAAGTGGTCTGTTCCAGAAGACACATCATCATATCCTTATAAATTTAGAT
>JAYJLV010117324.1:0-10830 GCA_036873485.1 Torymus texanus | reverse complement strand
CACACACACACACACACACACACACACACACACACACACACACACACACACACACACACACACACACACACAAATTCTCTAAAAGACAACTTGAAGTTCTATTCTACTTATTTCATTTCCTTACTTTGAATTCTGCGCACGCATGTACATACCCATAAGTCTGCCGACGAAAAAAACCCTAGTTCGTACGCAACGGCATCTATATGCGTCTATATTCGTTGCTTATATGTTAGGGTGACTATGTATCAAGATTTAGATCAAGAAAAAATTTAAATTATTAATATCAAATAAATAAATATTTATATCTGATATGATTATTGTAGAAAGGATATTTAATAAAATTAATATTAGTAATATTTCTATGATATTCAAGGTTGTATCCTACTAACGAAATCCACTTAATTACACAAGTATTACCTAATGAAAATATTATATAAGTAGATCTTATATGAAACAGTACCTAATTATAAAGTCTCACAAACATCTAATATGAGATCACAAAACGAATTTCAGACATATATGAGATTTGATAGTTTCGATAGTGATGATAAATAATTTGATTCGGGATTTCACTTTGATATTGATGATAAATAATTTATTATTAATTGAAAAGAATGAATAAATATTGTATTTTAATATAAAAATGAAAAAATGTAAAATTTTATTAGTACGTTTTAAAATGTAAACAAAACAAAAATTGTTTGCGATTTCTTCATGAATACTCCTTCGTCGTAAAATACATTCAGAACTTTTAATGAACTCTTTTTACCTGATATTCCCTATCTCCTTCAGAATTTATTGTGAATACATTTGGGACAAATATGTATTACTTTGCGAATTTTTCTGAACTCTTCCGAACTCTTTATGTCAACTTTTTTGCCACGGATTTATTAATTCTACTATTTTATTTGCTCTTTTTCCATATATTCATTGTAACACAAATAATTATTAATTCTTTTTACAGTAACAATAAATTATTTATTATTATCGAAATTAAAATTACAAATGATCGAAAGATTGTAGCATCTCATATATAGGTCTCATATGCATGAAATTCGTGTTGATCATTTGAGATGTTTGTAAGATTTTAATTAATCTTATAAGAGATGCTCTTATACAATGTAATATTATTTTCACGCAGATTATTGCTGAAAAGATTATAATAAAATGTCCACCATTCAGCATTTTGATTAATTTTTCAACTTTGACATGACTTCGTTCAAAAATATTAATTTTAAAAAATTTTAAATAATCCACCAGCATCCGGTACATAAAATAGAACGTTCTCACAAAGTTTGAAGAAGAAACGCTATTTTTTGACCGCTCGATTTGACAGAGAATCAGCCACATATATAGATAACCTCACGTCAACTCTTATTGTAAGCTAAAATTTTTAAATTGCTGAAAGTTTTTACTGGTTCCAAATTAGCCCCGAAACACAAATTAAGTAGAGAACAAAATATGCAATCGTTCTAAAATTAGAATTAGTTAAAAATTTGAAATTAACTTATTAAAATCTTTAAGAATAAACTTTTTATTGTTGAAGATCACAGGAAAAAGCTATGGATGTTTTAGAGAGTGTAAAAAGTAAAAAAAAAACACATTTTTTGGCACATCTTATATGATTATAGTCATATTTATTTATTATTACAATACTATAATATTAAATATTAAACATATTTATTACTTTCGTATAGTTAAACTATTTTTAGTAGTTATTAATATACTGTAAATAATATTGAATGACAAGTAGCATGATCATTCAAGTAGCGCATACAAGTAGGCGCTGTATACATCTAAACAGCATTTGACGTAAAAAGTATGTGCCCTTTTTAAAATAATTTATAACTCATACTTTATCTTCATATATATATTTTTCCTATCCTGCAGAAAATATGTAGAAAGAAAATTTACTTGAAAAGAAGACGATATATGTTCAAGATTTTTATTCATTGTCTTCTTGAAAGAAAAATCTCGCTAACGCAGTAAACAGTGATGTTTTTATTAATATAATTAAATGATATTAATACACATATTACGTATCAAAATTTGATTGGTATAACATTCATTGCTAATGTAGTTATAGTAGGACATTACACGGAAAAAATAGTTTGTTATAATTCTATCTTTCCTACACTTGGTTTTATACCTACTGTACAGTATAGCAAGTTCGTTTTCCTTTCAAAAATATCCGTAGAATTTCCATTTGGAAATAATATAGAATCCCCATTTTTAAAAAGTGAATTTATATTTATGGAAATATGTAATTATTAATTTACTAATTCAGTTGATTTTACTGTTTTATTTATTCGTGTACGAATGTTATACAGGAAAACTTATCACCAATCCTTTATCTTATGATTTACTATTAAGAGCTAAGATTGAGAATTGCAAAATGTTTCGAAAACAAAAAGAATTCTTCTTAATTAAATTAGTGATATAAGAGGAAAAGTACATATTGTGGTTCACTGATATTTTTTTTATAACTTCAATTATTTTCTACATGAATGTATGAATTTGAGGGATTATACATCTACAGCTTATTTGCATTGGTGCAGTAATTGACTTGGCCAGAAAAAGTTTTGTGGAAGGGCAGTTGGAGGAAAAAGGATTGGATCAATCTTTCAGCAAGCAAAATGAAACTTTCAGTAAAGTTACATTAGCAATGTTTCATGAAAGGTTCCCGTGAGTTTTACGAAAGCTAACAAAGAAGATTCAAAATCTGCGAGTAATTTGTTCCTAAACATTCGATGCGATACATTCAGGCAAGCTTGCAGAAAACTATCAGCAATCTTTTATGCTTTGTGGGCATCAGAGAGTTATTTTGTCACAGATACATCTGTAACAAAGAAAATCAAAACTATTTAGAATTGTAACTGTCACTTACTTTTGTAATGAATGTAAAATCCACAAAATGATGTGAAAACGAACAGAAACTTTTGTCATTTCTCATCCGGAATTAAGATTTTTCATCCGGTATATATACTAAAAATTAATGCTGGTGTTCTCTATAATTTTATTCTCTTCCTTTTCAAAATTTAAATCACTGCTTAAAATAAAATTACAATTGGTTCACCAACAAATTCACAGATTTGACAATTTTTTTTATATTCAAGATGGACTAGAAAACCTGAAAAACCAAGTCACAAAAAAAAATTTTTTTCTTCGCAAATGTCTTAGAAATGATTCGTTTTCCGGCATATTTATTTAATAAATATTTTAGTAAATAATTCAATATTTTTAATAAGAATTGTCGCATTAATGTGTAATTTAAGCCAATTACTATTTAGTCTTCAAGCATCTTTTCCCTATTAATTGTATATTTTATTGCTTATATTAAACGATATTTTTACTTTTGTAATCTCCGTATTAGTCATTGTCCATATTAAAATTAAGTGGACCAACCCAAAAATTGCTAAAGCTGAAAATTTTTAAATATAAGAGACGCACTCCATAACGATCGCAGCAAAAGTTTTTCCTTGCAATGATTTTGCACCTATATTATACTTCCGCGGTGCGAACAAAATACAAAGTAGAGGAAAACAGCGCCTCCACAACGACAGACCCTTCTTACACGAGCAGACGCGCGATGTTTCCACGCGCGTAGACAAACTTCACATATATTTACACACACCCAATACCGAACGCATCGGCGATTGCAGCGATTGCCGATAAAAAGACGCGCTCTTCACGCATGCACGCGTGTGTGTATGTGTGTGCACGTATGCGTGTGAAAGGCAAACTGATAAGGCACCATTCGAGACTTGCCACAGCTCAGCGTGCACGCAGCTAGACTCGTCAGTCTCGCGTTGGTCACTTATTGATGATCATGGGGGTTCGCCTCGCGGCGACGTCTTCTTGACAAAGTAGGCGAAACGACGACAACGAACTTTTACCCACCCGAGGCTCATTCTGACGACGTGAACGACAGTTTTTTATATACAGTGGTACATCAGAACGATCGGCGACTCGGTGCGCGTTACAGTGACGCGACAAAAACACAGCTGGAGAGCAGCGTGATATATAGATATACATACATATACTTGGGCTGTGGAAACGGAGAGAACGAAGAGGAAGAAGGGACGTTATATCAGGTACGTGAGTCTTTGAGTTGGTATAGTTTTCGAGAGGTTGGAGTGGAAAATCGAGAGAGATATTATAAGGCGTACGCAAAACGAAATTCATGTGGACATTCCTGTTTTTAATCTCGGATTTTTAGGAATTGTATGTGTAGTCAGTATTTTTGATAAATGAAAAATCCGATTGCCCAGAATTTATTTTATTAGAACAAATTAAAGGATAAGGCGAAAACTTCCAATTTCTTTATTCTGCTGTTATGATATTTAAGTTAAAGAAAAAAAAGAAATGATAATGATACTTATTGCCTACGCTTACTATTTATTGGAAAAGATAATTATTATATAAAAACTATATTGGAATTTATTTTCTCTTTTAGAGAAAATAATCCCTATGTAATTTTTTTAAAGTTTTAATCATTTTTTAATTATTTTAAAACTTTTCAACAATAGTATTTTATGTTCAAATATATTTGTTTTAATATGAATTGAATAATATATGTTAAATAAATTATGCTACATTTTTTCAAATCAGCTAGTTAGCATCCCCATAGAAAATAAGCGATAAAATTATTGTTAACACGTTCTATCTTTCCTTTCTGGATTGAACTACATCGTAACATTAAAGAAAAAAATATATTTTTATTGGCTATTTAAATTGCTTGAAAATCTGCAAGAGTAGAGCAATAATAATGAAATTATATATGTTCACACAGTCGATAAAGCAGAGCTGTCACTTTCTTTAAACGTGATCTCTTTTGCACTATGTATAATAGTATAAAAGATTTGAGGTTTCAGTTGAATTCAGATTGACGTAGGTACTTTCTTAGATATAGGCAACACGCGTGATTATGCGTAAACAAATCCATCTGTATGAATATAATTGAAAACCTCCTTTTAAGAGATAAGTTCAATAGGTTTACGATATTACTAATTTCTAAACATACAATCTCTACATACTTATAATTTTTCTAAAAATACAAAAGTTTCAGTAACTAATTACATAAAAATAAGTAATAAATTGTATTAGTACCATATCGAAATAAACGATATGCATGATAATTAATCATAATTGATAATATATCTAAACAATCTAATAATATATCTTACAAAAAGTTTTTCCAGAAGTATTATTGATTGGAATATCACAATCTGAATGTTATTTTGAATTTAAAATATTGACCATTTTGGATATTATTTATCGGTTTGAAGAATTTTAATTTAACGTTAAGCTGTCAAGTAGAATAATGATGTTTTATTGATAATAAAAAACATTAATAGTTGATCGGAATTAACTTTAATTTTAAATGATTTTAGAATACTGAAATTAACACGCGAGTGTTAAATGTATCAATAAGGTCATAAACATCAAAGTGAAGATACAGTGTATTGCATACAAAATTTGGCTTTTTGTGCGAACATTATCATTTTTTAAACTTTTTCCTTCTGGAACCAAAGACATACATTAATTATATGATTACAAAAACTAGCAATATTTGAATTGTTTAACTAATTTATATGAAAAAAAACATTTGTTAGATCTCTGAATGACGATCATATACCTGTATTGATATAATTGATAAAATTAATGTTTCATTCTGAAATGAAACACACAAATTTCAGCTTAAATTAAAGCTCCAAAATAATCGATATATATAGCAAAACATTACACATCTTTTTTTATCAAACATGAAGAAATGATCTAAAGACCACTACGTTTTTAGCGGCTCTAAGTTTACCAAAGATACAAGTGTTTATATCGCTAAAAGTTCGTGGAATAGTACGAAATTATAATTCAATTTTGTAAATGTCGGACAAAGATCATTTTTTACACGATTGGAGTACAAGTTGCATGATAAGCAATCGCCGTTACTTTTTGTCACATTAATATCTCGCACGCGTTTTAAAAGTAGATTTCAATAACAAAATATTTCGCTCATGCGTTGAAAAATTTTTTTATAAAATTTACTCAAAACATTAATAGTTATTTTCGATACAAGTGTGAAAAAGTTATTTTATCCTCGTGTGGACGTTTGCGCCCGAGCGAAGCGAGGGGGAAAAGGCCACACGAGGATAAAATCACTTTCTCACTCGCGTATCGAACACTATTTTTTTACACGACGTGTGAGAAGCTCAATTTGGCGCATACTTCTTTATTCGAGCGTGCGAGAAATCGAACTTCTCGCACGGAGTGTGAAAAAACTTATTTCTACATATATTTGTGTACTTTTACTTGATAAATCTTATGATTATGACAAGAAAATTTTTATTGATTTATAAATTAAAGAAATATTCTTTCTGTAAAATTATATAATAATTGTATAATAATAAAAATAAAAACATATAATAAGATAAGTTTAATAAATAATGGAAGCAAACATTTAGTTACAAAATAGTTATTTTCGATACAAGTGCGATAAAAATGATTTTGCCACAAGTGCTCGCTTCTCTCGGGTAACAATCACAATTGTGAGAGTCATTTTTCGCACGTGTATCGAACATTATTTTTTAACACGACGTGAGCAAAATGCCGTTTTCCTGTGCGCTTGCGAAGATAAGCGTGTGCGAAAACGCAGTTTGCGCACGGAGTGTGAAAAATATCCTTTGTAAATTATGATCTCTGTTTTATACGATAAATCGGACGGTATTACCAACGTATCTGTGCCTATCCTATCCTATCTGGCCCTCTAAGGGTTAAGCAGACGATTAGTGGATATTTGAAAGCGTGCGAAAATCCAGCACTTGATGAGGGCACACAATAGGTATACTAATCCTAAATGTTGTAAAACAATGTGTCTGTAATTTCTCGACTAGACATTAGGGAACACTTGTATCTGAGCATTATCATTTTACTCTCGCCTGCCCAATTAGCCTGGATTAGCCTGGATTAATAAAAAAAACTGATACTTAAGCATGTCATTAGGGTCGTAATTAGTGCAAACACCGAAGGGCTTATTCCCTAAGTGTTTCTTCTCTTTAATTACAAATTTAGAAGACACAAATAGTTTGACGAATCAGAATCTTACACCAATGAAATTGAAAAATATTCTGTCCCTTTCCTCCAAACTGGAAAAAGTATCCTCCTACAAATCCTCCTATAAATATTCCCAAATGAGGCACACTCGACTCATTCTACTTCTGAAACCTTTAGTAGACGTTGAACTTCGTACATAAGTATTCCAAATTTTGTTCGAAATATCGAAATGGAAGATAAAATAGTGCATAAACTAGTGCTCACCGGAGGACCTTGTGGAGGAAAAAGTACCGTACAAAAATGGTTATTCAAGTTCTTTAACAACTTGGGCTGGAAAATACTTTTGGTACCGGAAACGGCAACAGTTTTGCTCAGTGGTGGCATCAAATTTTCTGATCTAAATGAAGAGCAAGTTTATACATTTCAAGAAAATTTGCTGAAAACAATGATTCAAATAGAAAATACGTTCTTTGAAGTGGCTCAAGGCATGAATGAAAATTGCCTAGTTATCTGTGACCGTGGTGCAATGGATGCTTCAGCTTTTATGCAAAAAGATCAATGGGAGCAGATGATAACAGCCAATGGATGGAGCAATACAGACCTAGGAAAAAATCGGTACGATCAAGTTATTCATTTAGTGACTGCAGCCGACGGCGCCGAGGAGTTTTATACAACACAAAATCACTCGTGTCGGTCTGAAACTATTGAAATGGCCCGTGAGATCGACAACAAAAATTCTTTAGCTTGGAAAAGCCATCCATGTTTTGACGTTGTTGACAATTCTCAGGATTTTGAGAACAAGATGTGCCGTGTCATTCAATGCGTCTGCCGACAGCTTGGTATTTATACAGGTAACAAACTCGAGCATTACACACGAATAATTAAATATCTCCTCAAGGATCAGTTACATGAAACTTGATTATTACTCTATGAAAACATCATTGCTATTTACAAGGATCTTAAAAATGTAAAGACTAACTTGTAAAATGTAAAAAATAGCCACTGGTGCGATATATTTATGTAATGAAACAAGAATCTATTTTATGATACTTGTTTCAATTAAACTCCTAATATAAGATTAATATAGAATTAATTATTGTTTATGATTTACATTTAAATAATGTTAAATAATTATGCTCCATATTTTGTACAACTGCTACGTTTTTAATAAATAAATATCTGTAATATGTAATACACATATGTATTTTCTTAATATTTCTTTTAAATCTACCTTTCCTTGTTATACAAGTTCATACTCATTCTTACAATATAGTTTCAAAAATTCAGTCGTATTACAAAAAATATTTTACTTGAATTACCTATTAGTATATATTTGCTTCAATTTTATAAAGTGGTACGCGAAAATTTTATTTAAAATATTGATCTCTTTTCATATTTGTATAATAATAACAGTTTAATATTTTTTATCTTTGTCTTCAATGCGTATTTATCTAAAAACATTTAATGTTCAATATACTTTTATTCATTTTTTTAATATCAAAATCCTACAATGAATTGGTATCTTATCGAAATACGCGATAATTGAATTTAACGTATCACAATGTTTTCAACTTTCTTTTATTAAAATTAATATTTAGAAGATAAAAATACAATAATTGTAAAAAAATTACCAAAATCATACGAAAAACTTATTACTTAACAAGCCAAATATTAATATTTAAATGTTTGAAGGTACTTCGGAAAATAGAACATCTATTTTTAGGTTTAAATCGACAGTTAGCTGGTACTGGTTATTTATTTTAAAGCGATCTACCCAGGGCCTGTCTCACACCTTACGGTGAGCCTAGGAACGACCAGCCCGAGCATTCTTTGTGCAGACTCTATATGGGCTGTGACCAGGCAAGCTATAGAGTGTGTTTGTAATGCTACGTATGTTTGAGTGTTATGTGAGCTCTAGGGACAAAGATAGAGCAGTTTTTTAAAAAGATTTAAGGGGAATAGATGTTCACGAAGCATAATTATATGCATTATTGTTTGAAATATAGTAGGGGTGGGTCGTGTAGTTCGAAAATTTCTTCCTACTTTTTGCAATAACTCTTGGGCTCTATTTTCGAGTTACCGACTGCGTGCACGGATTTTCATTCAGGGCCGCAGCTGTCTCTTAGCCAATTTTTGTAATTGATGAAAAGAGACCACGGAACAGGCGCGAAGAGGCGCGCTTGTAGACGTACATACTAGTCAGCTGAGACATTCTTTTGAAGGGGTGCTATAGTAATAGTTTGATTTTAAAACAGAACAAAAAAGAACGGAAAAAGCGCATTCTCTGTTTAAACCTCAATACTTTCTGATGTGTTTTCATCTGTAACAGAGAATCTGAATATTTTGTTTATTATAAAATAAAATTCTTTAATACTATATTTACTTATTGATATATAGGGTAAGAAAATTCCCTTTGCCACATTTTTTTCGAATTCCAACATAAAATATGACGAGATTTTATAAGCAACATATAAAAGACATTTTTAAGATATTTCACTTTACGCAAAAATGGACAAACAAACGTTGCTATAGACCAAATATTTTCTGGCTGATTAAATATTCCGCAAAAAATACAAAAATTTTATAGTTTTGTAGTAGTAATACTATAAAGTATATTTTTTCTTGCAAAACCAAAATATTGTTTTCTCTTTAACAGTTGAATGACGTACCCCAAAATATAAATAATTTAAAATGTAATACAGTCCTCCTTCTCAATACCGCCGTGGTTTTCTCTCTTTAATTATATTGTTGATAATAGGATTGGAGAGAGAGGATCGCGGCGGTATTGAGAAGGAGGACTGTATCAGCATTCAAGTGTGAAACATATTGCAAAACATCATGAATTGCAAAAAAACCGTGTGCGTCTCGGAACGCCCGGCAGAAGTGATAACTTCAATTAATATCAGTTGAAGTAATATACATTGAAACTATTTATAAAGTATAAATAGAATAAAGGTATTATTTGTAAAAAGGTTAGAAATTAAATGATGTATTAAACATAAAAAAAGAATAAGAGGAGAAATACATCGCGTGTGTATTACATGTGCGTATCAGTTATCGTGTTGTTTCGTCGGCATTTAGTAACTGACCAGGATACGTTTCTCCAATACTAAAGTCTGTTAGAGTCAAAATATACAAGCTTGATATAATATTACGTAACATTGTGCATGCGCTTGCAGGCTTAGAAGTAATTTACCAGGGGAGTGTCAGGGATCCAGATCACGGATTCAGCTCAAATTATAGGATATGTTTTTTGATGTAGGAACGTGAAGAAATCTCTAATATTAGATCCTACCACTTAAACAACCTCAAATTTTAGATATGATTAGCTTTATTTTGAAAAAATCTAGGAAAACCCCTGTTTTTGAAACCATAATAATTTAATCTTAGAAAGTTTTAAATGTAAGTTCAAAAATAAAAATAAAATTAGAGAAAGCAAGCTTTTATTTCCTTATTTCAGATTTCAAAAATGTTGATTCTTTCTTAAGTTATGAAATTTTAAAATTAAGCAAAGAAAGTGCGTCGTTAAATTTGGTTCATTTTGGTTGTTTAAATTTAAAATTTCATAACTTTAGAAAGACTCAATATTTTTTAAATCTAGAAAAAAACAAATAAAAGCTTCATTTCTCTAGTTTTACTTTCCCTTTTAAACCTATATTTAAGGCTTGCTAAAATAAAATGGTACCAGTTTTAAAAACAGTCTTTTTTCAAGATTTTTTTCAAAATAAAGCTAAAAATATCCAAAACTTGAGATTTTTTAAACGTTAAGATATAATATTA
>JAYJLV010117313.1:0-10830 GCA_036873485.1 Torymus texanus | reverse complement strand
AGTTTAAATTTCAAGTCAATTAATAAAGTATTCTTTGAGAAAAAGGTATTCAAAAATTTTATAGAAAAATCTTTAACGCCCAATATCTTTTTCGTAACAGTCAGATATTTCTATGCAACGAACTCAGCCTGTAGATATAAGAGAAAATATGTTCGTACGAAATTTCAAGTCGATCGAATAATTTTTACTCCAATTATTGCGCGACAACGAAATAACTAGTTTTTTCAAAAATATTTTTTTCTAGAAAACAAATGAATGAAATCTCTTAAAATTTTAACCCAACCCAATCCTGTACTAATAGAGTTTAAGACGTGGTTAAAATTTCAAGTCAATTAATAAAGAATTCTTTGAGAAAAAGGTATTCAAACATTTTATATAAAAATATTTAACCTCCAAAATCTTTTTTCTTAACAGTCAGATATTACTAGGCAATGAACTCATCCTGTAGACATAAAAAAACTATGTCCGTGCCAAATTTCAAGTCGATCGGATAATTTGTACTCCAGTTATCGTGCGACATCGAAAATGCCATTTTTTTCAAAAATATTTTTTTCTCGAAAAAATTGAAATAATCTCTTAAAAATTTAATCTAATATTCCTTAAAATGAGATCAATTATTGGTTTAAATTTCAAATCGATTGATCATTTAGTTTCTGAGAAATTAATTTATGAATTTTAGGAACATTTTTCTTAATAACAAATGAAATACGAATAATAATCTAAATGTTAAAAAACGAAAGTGTAGGTAATTGAAAGATCTTTCAAGAACAATTTAGACTGGAAACAAATTTTGACTCCTACATATGTAAAAATCGAAAAAACGAAAAATACAAAATCGTTTTTGGTTATAAAAAAAAGAAAATCATTAGAATATTAAGTACGTTAGGTTGTCGAGTTTTTTCGCGAGATGAACCAAATAACCTTTAAATGGCGAAAATCGATGGTTTGGTTCCCGAGATATAGAGAGTTTACATACACACACACACACATACACAGGAAAAAATTTTCTCAAAATTGAAAATTTTCAACACAGTTCATCTTAAAAAATCATTTTAAGACTTTGAGGAAGGAAAATAAATATACCGCAGGCGAATTCAAAATTGATTTACAATGCATTATATCGAAAGTGTATGGAAGATAAATTTTGTTGTCGTTTGTGGCAATTTTGTCTTGAAAAAATTAGTGGCCTGATGATATCTACACCTTTTCTTATGAACGCCTGTCTATTAGCTTTTTTTGCTTGCTTGATAAATTTGTTTATTGACAAACATTGTAATAAATCGTTTTTAAGTGGACGTAATTACGTTAAGAATTTCGTTTCTACAAAATATGAATTTTATGTGAACCATAGATTGATGTTTAAGAAATAAATAAAAAATCAAGTAACATTTATAATATATTGTATTCCTAAATTCATAAAAATACATAATATGTTTTTCGCGTATACACGTATATGTAATACCTATTTCTTTTTTAATTTCACAAATATCTGTGTAATTTTTTTGTTAACAAAGTGAAATTGTTACAATTTAAATATAAGATAAAGCAGCCAGCTTACAAAAAGTATGTTTCATCAGTTTATGCATACCGTTATGTACTTATGTTACTTTCCGATTAATCATGCATTGCTTCATTTACCTTATCAATGTATACTCGACAAGTAAAATAATTTTTAAGATATGGACATTTTAATTTAAGAGTTTCAATGGTAATTTTATCAGATGAAAGCGCGAAATTCATTAATTACTCCAATTTCTATTTTATCGAAGTAATCGGAATATCAGTTCAGAGCCATGGATACATATAAATGAATAAACAAAATAATTTTATTACGTAGTTTTTAAATTTATCGTATGTTATGCACAGATTCCACTGCCATATTATTACTAACAATAAGAGCCCATAACTTCTTTGAAAATTTATCAATGTTAAATTTTTAAACATCTAAAGTAAAATAGTACATTACGAGACGCAATCGTAATGTACGATTACTCGCTGCGCTCGGGCGCTAATATTACGCCGTGCAATAATGGGCGACTTAAGACACGAGTATCGTATATAATTTTATACTACTCTAACCTCAAAATCACAACTTTGGTATGATTTTTCGGCGCTCGTGGTATAAAATGCTGTTCGAAACTAGTGCGTAAGTCCATTATCCCACCAGTGTCGAAAAGTACTATTATAGCACAGCCTGCCTAAGCCCGCTGTCTTGACTTATGCTCGGGCTTAGGCCACACCGTGCTATAAAAATATAATATGAAGTTATAAAAGCTAGGTTTCAAAGGAAAGATGGGAATTATCGGGCCATAATTATATTTATTGTTTTTATTGAAGATTAGGTCTGGATAACTGAAGGTATAAATATTAAATCTGGTACACTGCCAGGATAACTAATTTTTTTATGGTGATTACAATTACTTGGATACTGTGGAATTCCATTGCAATTTATGAGATCAAATTCTCGATCAAAACAAATTCGAATTTCAGATATATAAATTTCATTTCTTTTCTGTAAACATAAAATAATAAGTAAGTAACATGATGTGAGGTATAGTAACTATTTTATAAACAATAATTTAATCTTACTTGACTGGTTATACAATCAACAAAAGCATTTTTACCCAAAATTTTATGAATGCCATTTAGATAATCTTTTAACAGGTATGCTTGGTTTGGTAAAATATTAGCTTTGCCAAGAACATTTTTCATATCATATTGATCTAGGAGTTGAAGTCCTTTTTGAAAGTATTTCTTTTCTGTACTTGTATTTTCTAGATCAATCGAGCATGTCCCGTGTTTCTCCCATTCATGTCGCCAAAATTCATGTGGCTTAGCGCCTTTATGTACGTCTATCCATTTGACTTCAAGCTCTGCTCTTAACGACTCCAAAGCCCTCAAGTCAAAATGCAATGATGAATTGCAAAAAAATGGACCCATGGTACCATTTTTTGTTGGCCATAAGCCATGAATTGACCATTCTTCATTAGGTGGAAGGTTGCACTTATGCGATGGTGATTTCTCTTCCCATTCGTAACATGCTGTAGGTGGCCATGATTGAGTGAATATTAACATGTCATAATTCGCTGATACTATTGACGGTAAATATTTTCTGTAAAACAATAAATTTTTTGTCAAATATATTTATTTATAATTTCAAATTACATCAATCATAAAAATAGTTATAATTCACTTGTTCAATTAAAAATGTCTAGTTTAATTGAACAAATGAATTATCGCAATATTCTTATTTTGGATTTTATACAATTGCATCAAATGCGAACGTTGTTGCGTATTTGACGCTTATGTAGTATATACAAATTGTTCTGAAAATGTATGTTTTACTACATATATTTGGATAGAGGAGAAAATTCTAAACCGAGTTCATTTACCATTTTTTGATATAATAAGTAGTTTTTTAATCCCTGATGTATTAAAAATTAACGATTTTCATACATTACGGATTAAAAAACTACTTATTATATCAAAAAATGGTAAAGGAACTGTCGGTTTAGAATTCTCACCTCTATCCAAATATATGTAGTAAAACATATACATTTTCGGAATAATTTGTATATGCCGAGAACAAATTAATTTAGAGGTAGAGTAGCTGTAATTATTTCTTCATAATTCTATTTTATTTTTTGTATAAATAATAGTATATCATGCAATCTGTGTGTAAAAAACGAACACTACAAGTGGGTAAATCGTACGAGTTGCATACTATATTTTGACATAAGTGTGTGTAAAATGCGTTTCAGTAATATATTAGATATTTATTTTTCGCACACTGTATCGCTATAAGCCGTTTTACGCACTCATATGGCTGTGTAAAATAGTACTTTTCGACACGGGTGCAGGAGTCGATTATACTCGCTTCGCTCGTGCAAAAAGTCACACGAGCTAAATAATCCACTTACGCACCAGTTTTGAAATGTATTTTATACCACGAGCGCCGAAAAATCATACCAAAGTTGTGATTTTGAGGTTAGAGTGGTATAAAATACATAAATATCGAATTTTTTATGAAACCATAACATAAAACATTGAGCTCAAATTTGAATGGTACTCGATAATGTTTGTTTTCTTGATATTTTTGAAACACTATAAATTAGCATGAAACACTCATAATGTCGATAAGCATGTTACCGGTATACCGCGGGTATCTATATAGATAACAATATTCTTTTAGTATTTTTCATTTTCAATTTTTATTATCCTTATTTGTCATCCTCTATTAAACTTATTTTGGATAAAATAATGCATTTGAAATTGTTGAAAAATAAATAAATAAATAAAAATTGCTTAAAACGCATTTTGATCAATTAAGTTACTACAGAACACTAAAGGGGCCAAACTGAAGTTAAAGATTCAAATATCGACGCTTATAAATTACCGGCCGGATAAGAGAAAACTTAATATCGATTTGTTTATACATATAACTACATAAAATAAGGAGAATACTGCTTTGGTAATTATAAATCACTGAACAAGATTTAATCTTAGTATTCAAGTCCTCTTTACGTATAATAAAGTTTGAATGGCATAAGGGGATTCTTTTTATCGATAGAATTCTTTACTGTACTAACAAAGATAACCTAATTGTTGACTGTATCAACCTGAACGTTTTTCATTCAATATTAATTGTTATAAGTTTTTTTTTTGCAAATTTCAGATAAATCTATTGAAAAATAACGACGAAATTTTAAAAATCGCAATGTCTTTTGGGTCTTTATTTTTCAATTTATTCAAAATTTTGCATGCAATAATAAAAATTTTCTGATGAGCATTTTTCATTATTTACAAGTTGAATGAAATAAATAAAATAACCGTTTTATAGTAGAATAAACTATGTATTTTATCATTAGCTGTTCATGGATATTTTAACATAAATTAAAAAAAATCTTCTACTGCAACATCCATCGTTTGTTGCATTGAAAGAATCATTGTGGCATACGACATCGATGTCTTCACAATCTAACAATATTAAGATTTTTAGAGAAAATTGCATTTTAACTTATTTTACATGCCGTGTTATTGCAATACTTACTGCTGCGTAAGTTTGCAAATTCAAATCACATATTGATCCAGCTGATATACTGCAAGGAGTTATACTTCTCCGAAGTATTATGATTAGAAGTTTCCGAGCTTCTGGAGATAAATTGTACCAGTAATTATTATATCTATAATAAAAAACAATAATTTTAATTACATTAATTTTCAAAAAAATAGTTGGTAATTCCCATGGCCGTTTTGGGAATAGTTTTTAATAAGAGTTCAAAGTATTATCTCCGTTAAATCTTTTTTGATATCGTTCTTGTATTTATATATGCAGCGATATAGTATAAATTTCTATACCTATTTTAAGCACAAAACTTTGGAAATATTTTTGAAAAAATTAACGGTCAAATAATACATAAATGATTATGAAAGAGATAAAAGAAAGTAATAGTATAACTACAGAAATGAATATCGTAACGAAAAATAATGCTATAGCCTAAATTGAAATCCGTTTTTAAATAAGACAAAACTTTTCTCCATTGAATATTTACGTCAAAATTGGACTATTTTTTTACTATAACTTCACAGGATTTGATTTTAGACAGAAATGTTAAATACAAAAGTTGTATAGATAATAATAAAACAAAACAATTAATTTTTCATCAGCTAAACCCATAAAACCGATTTCAAAAGGCTAAAAAACAAAAAATGAACAATTGGTGGCAATAATCGTACAGGATTTTAGTTCACACAAAAGTGTTAGAAACGAAAATGGCAGGTAACAATAAAACAAAACATTTTTTATTATAAGTATTTAAAGTGTTGCAATTTTCGCTCTGGTGAAAATATAAGATTATCCTGAGAAGTACGGTTGTGCAATATATAATGTAAAAACAAAGTTTTTATATATAGAGCACGAGGAGTTGGCGTATCGAACGCAGTCCCCTAGTTAGTATATGTCACAAGGAATAACAAAAAGTACCAAAAGAAAAAAATTTGTTCATCTAGTCGCTCAGAATTGTGGATACTGCAAACTACCTCCAATAAAAAATGGGTCACAATGACAGTGATTTTGTATAACGCAAAATTGATATTTTCAAGTGCTATACATTTTAAATTATAGCTATTATTGATTACTTCAAAATAAAAAAAAAAGTTGTTATTGATTGCTTAAATACAAAGATTAGTACTAATAGTGCATTATGATACGTGTGCCTTAAGTGGCCCATTAATGAACAACGTAAGATTAGCGCCCGAGCATAGCGAGGGTGATACTCTGACCTCAAACTCACAACTTTGGTATGATTTTTCGGCGCTCGTGGTATACAATACTGTTCGAAACTAGTGCATAAGTCGCTTATTTAACTCGTGTGACTTTTTGCATCCGCACCCGTGTCGAAATGTAATAAACACGGTGCAGTAATGAGCTACTTAGGTCACTGGTAGGCGTGACTTAAATGCGGGCTTAGATCACGCTGTGCTATAAAACTTATTATTTTAGCGTTTAACTCAGACTGGGCCCTTTAAAGATAAAAGAGAATATTTCAACTCTAAAAATGATCATAAGACTCATTGAATGAGTTGACACTATTGGGTAAAAATTTTTTTCGAGCTAACATCATTTTGAGCAAAAGTTTTCGAGCTAACATCATTTTGAGCGAAAGTTTTCGAGCAACTGTCCGGATACGCAATGTTTAAGTAGTCCCGTAGTAGTGAGTATGAGGTTTCAAGAACTTACTTCAAAATATATTTCTCAAATAAAATTATGTAGTATTTTTTTTATAAATATAGGTAATAAATAAGAAATTTCTTACGCAGCTTTGAAGACTTCTTCGCTACTATTTATTACTTGTTGTACACTCCAATTCATGTAAAGTAAGGATATTTCTATTCCGAAAAGTAACACAAAAATAATCATAATTCTAATCGGATAACGCAAACTAAATAATAGCTGAAACATAGATATTTTGTATTTCAAAGTATAAATTTATAATAATGAAAGAAAGATTAAAAAATTTCGAGTAATAGCTTACATCGAATGAAAGCATAGCAATAGTAACACAACCACCACCCATTACAAATAATAGGCTGTAGCTGAAGGACTCTTGTATTCTATCCACACTTCTAAAACATTAAATTATATAAAGTTTACGAATGTCACGCAATTAATAGTAACTTTCAGTTAATACTATTAAATCCACCAGTATTGCTATTTTTGAGATATTTTATGTACAATACTTAACTTTATGGAATTTCGATGCATATCACACACTTTGCGTATACTATATAGAATTTTCTTATTATCAATGTATTTATCAAAACAATCTTTTGTAGGATCGGCCAGTTTTCCAATATTTTCTAATCTGTAACTAAGTTACGAATTTGGGATAGCAAAATGCATTGTACTCATTACTAATATTGTAAATAAGAATAGATTTATGAAGAAAACTATAAAGTGCAATCACATTCCATTTAAGATTGATAAACGTTTATTTTGATATAATTCGCGGTAGAATAAAACTTGCTTGATTGGCAAAAAATAATTACAGCCCACCAACGCAAACTGTTGTGTAAAAGTTTTAAACATTAATATTATAGAATACTATAGTATATATTAATATTTTAAAGTATGAATATAAGTTTATTGAAATTATTGAGTGGTAGAAAAAGAGTTTTTTAAATTTACTTTGTCTCAATACCAAGATTGAACTATTTGTGATATGTAATGATTCCTAGCAATGCAAATTTTACTGTTTAAAATTATACAATCTTTGAATTACATTTTGATAATAATAAATCATATACGTACCACACGATAGCAAACAATCCGCAAGTATGCATGATATTGGCTACAATCATGCTATCGACCGCTGCAACACCAATGACTGTAAAAATTGAGACGGGAAAGCAGTGTGCTGCAAAAATTTCGTAGTAATATTTGGACGCATTAACGAAATAGTATTCCGGATGGTAAGGATATATGCGCATCCGACTTTCGTTGAGAGGCATTATGTAATCCAACATAAATGGTAAAAATGGAAGGCTGTTGAATATGAACCAGGCGAATATTGCATAACATAACTGTAAAATTGAAAACTTATAATTTTAGTGAAATATCGATATTTTGTGACTTACTGGTATATATATAGAATTAATTTTTGTGCTTATATCGGTATAAGTTGAGAAAATATCTAAGATAATTACACATTCTGCCTCTGAATTTTTCATTCTATTAAGGTATATTTTAATATTTCAAAATTTATTAACAGCTATAAAATATTTTTAATTACCTATATAATTAATTTTTTTAATTATCTGAAAATATGCAATTTTTTATATATACTTTCTCATGGTTGCATAAAATTATTATACATATATTTACATACAAAAAAGATTGTTAAAAATCGGCCGTCTTCCGAATGTTTACGCAATTTTCGTAATTCATTTTCATCAGTTATCATTTGCCAATCTCGAGCTGTTTGTTCATAAACTAACTTAATCTGCAACATATGTTTAACATGGTATTTTTTTAGTTTTTCTTCTCTAGCAAGGGAAACGTCCTGTAAAGATATTACACCTAATTACATAAAATAGATACTCACACTGTCTTCAAACATATATGCTGCTGCAGCTTTGGTGAATATAGCAAATATAAATATTGCTCCTGTTACATTTTCAAATATATGTACTACGTTATGTTTGTGAACTGCTTGAACGAGTCCTGTAATCTGATGAAATAAGGTCGTGGATAAAAGCTTTTCATATACGAAAATTTAAATTCAATGTGGGTGATATGTAAGCATATGGTTTTCAAAAATAGTATAATTTGTATAAGGTACTTACCATAGGTATAATAAGCGAGAAAGAGACAACACCTATAGTAAATAAAGATATCTGTTTTCTTGTTCTACTCAGATATGGCCATATGCCCAAAACTCTCAACAGAGTTTTGTTAATAATATAATAACGACTATCGAATATTTCCATATTTCTATTTTACTTATTCTTTAAACAGAATACCAAGAAATAATAGAGTTTAACATTGTTAATGGAATAATTATTTTAAGTTCTCACTCATCTTGTATGATATCATTACTTTGTTGTCAACATCTATATTTCAACATAAATGATAATAAAATATCAATTTACATACTAACTTTTAGAAAAATAAAATATTAATACAAGAATATTTATAAAATTATTGTAAACCGTGTTGAAATAAATAATAAAAAAAATTTGTATGTACTTAAACAGATAGCGATTAGTAAATTCTAAATTGATGAAATATAATTTTTTTCTCTTTCATATTAGTGTCGTGTTTTATATTGCGTCTTTAAAATCGGGCTGTCCCCTACAGATCAATCCCGTCGAAAAAATAATAAAAACCAAATTTGACCGCTAAATAACCTTGAAGGGCATTGTAGAAAAAATGCTTATTCCATATTCGGGTGTAAAATTTTCCGCCCTATCGATTTCTGGAATAAAAAATAGGGGTTTCTATGTGAAATTTTTTAAGTTAACCTTGATTTGACCTTGAGAAGTTGAGTCAAGGTTAAAGACAAGGTTACTGTTGGTTTGTTTTTTTGACATCCTACAACTTTTGTATTAAACTTTTTTTGATATAGGATTTCATCCTGAACAGCTATCGAGAGTTTCGGGTCTTTTTGGGACACTCTGTATATGAATCACCGAATAGTAAATTTCTTATAAACAATTTAAAAAATCACAAAATCATGAAATTATAAACTTATAAAAGTTTTAAATTTATTCAATTTATTTTGTTGTATTACATTGTTATATAACTTTTTAACGTTACTTATGGGTACTTATAGAGTGGACAAAATAGTATGTTTTTATGTATTTTACAATTCATTTCCTATTTATAGTTCGTGGGGCATGATTTAAGAATTTTGTGTAGTTTATAAGTAGATGCTACATACAGGAGTTACGAGATATACACGGCTGTCATTGAAAGATCATATTAGGGACGCAGCGTTGAAGACATCAAAAGTGATAGGGGGTTCAAAGCAACCACGACTATTCCTCCTTTTCTCGATGGTATATTCCGTGATTGTGTACGGAACCCCAATTTAGGCTGATGCTATTGAGTAGAAACCCAGGCTACGGTGCTGCTTGCCGAAGGGCTGGTAGGATACCAGTTTGAATATATATAGAATTCTATATAGAACAACCGCATTGAAAGTGACCTGCGTCTACCGAACCATGGCAGCGCTAATATGCTGTAGCAGTTGAGAGTTGGTGGTACCGTAGCATCCCATGTGAAGTAGACGGGGAGAAGACACCATTCATTTCACACAGGTGCTTACGGATCACGACTACTTTCGCAGCTACCGGAAGAGGATTGGAAGTATATCAAAACGCAGATTGCCTAGCATATTCTGAAGGTAAGAAGGAGTTGTGCGTGTATCCCAGGTTTGGGGAAGAAAGAGAACAATTAAGAGTCCTATGAAAAGGTCTCTTGTCTCCCAAAGATATTGGAAGATAAGAGACAAGCATTGCTGCTTGCTCTCCTCACCAAAAGGATGTTGTACGGTGATGGGTCCTGCTACGAGCATCTTTCGCAAAAGAACGAAAAGAATAGAGAAGTGAAAACCGTATTATCGAGTGCCAGACGATGTAGTGGGCCATACGACCGAAGGCTGGTCCACGCGAAGTGATGTCGAACAACGGTTTTCGCGGGGGGAATATCAGCCAAGGGGATGACCTGCGTAGAAGACCAGTAGAAACGTCTTTAAGGGGGGGGTATCGTTTGTTTAGGCAAAAAAAGACCTTTTTTCGTGAATTTTTTTAGACAATACTATTGTTATT
>JAYJLV010117292.1:0-10833 GCA_036873485.1 Torymus texanus | reverse complement strand
CACACACACACACACACACACACACACACACACACACACACACACACACACACACACACATACTTGGAACAAGTTTTTTTAATTGTAGATAATTGTTTGTCATGCATTAACAACCCTGCTGGAAATCATCCATTTTACTCCAATTTGTGGAACGATTTTAACTGAAATCGTCATAAAATCTTCAAAAAATCGTTCCACAAATAGAAAAAAAACGAGCCACTTTCAGCAGGGTATTAATCATCTTCAAAAATAATGATATTATATGTGATGGATAAAAAAATTGATTACTCATCTATCTTGACAATAAACGCATGATTGAATGTACCTTTATAAAAAATAATCAGAAAAGTTTCTAATTACTCTCTAAAGTTGAATTAGTGAAGAAAACCACTAAAGGTTAGTTATAATATTCACTGATGAAATAGTGAATATTCACTAATTTTTAGTGAAAATATTCAGTATTTAAAATAGTGAAACGCTTCTCATTTAATTAGTAGATATTTCCATATACTTCCACTAAGAATTAGTGAATATTTATTAGTTCATTAGTGAATATTCACTAATGTTTCGGCGGAGCAATTTTAACTAATCTTTAGTGATTTTTTTCACTAATTCAACTTTAGAGAGTACCAAGACGAATGATTATTTAATGGTCAGAACGATATAAAGTCTAGAGACAATGTTCGTATTAAATATTTCATAGTAATATAATCGTATAAGTAGGTCGCTCATATAACAAATAAAAAGTACGACAGAAAAATTTGTTGAAAAGGATATCAACGTTTTGTAATTTAAAAAAAAAAAGTTAATAATGACTAGTTTTCTTTATTTCTATTTTTATTTCTTTAGTTTTATTTCATTTTTTACAAATTTGTCTACAACCTTTCTGTGAAAAATGACGCTAAGTGGAAGAAACGGCTTATTTAATTCTTCAATCTTTAAATAAAGGGTGTATAAAGACCTTTTTAATTGTACATAATATTTCTCCTAAATTACGTGATACAAAGAGTAAATTAAACCAAGCCCGGAAGGCGTTCATTAAAAAAACCTTTACCCACTTTTGCAGACATGATACATCTCGTCCCCTCTGCGCCTCTCACAATGTTTTTACAGCGGCCCCTGGACCATAGGCAATTTCGCCTCGGCCGCGTGTTCTCCGCAAGTCTTTCATCAGGAGTCGCTGCGCCGCAGATCGCGTGCGTATATACTCACACCACTATAACTTATAAAACTTTATATGTTTTGCGCTTTGCGATGATATTCAAGGAAGGAACAGTATGTGCATTTAAGGTAATAACCTAAGTATTATATAAACATCTATATAAATGTATAAAGAAAAGGTTGACGTTAGATTGTGTATAAGATGTCACGGTAGTATAAAGGATACCAATTATTAAATTAATCAAATTCAAAAAACAATGGTTCGTCAATATTATATATATATATATAATCAAATAATCTCCATTTTATTATTATCCAATTGAAATAATGAAACATTCCAAATCGTTGAAAACCTAACTTTTCATTTTTTTCGAACAATGCTATAGTTGAGCAGTTATCTGGCAAGGCACACCAAATCTATACCTTTTCCATTACTACAACCAACAGCCTCACCGCGTCGTTGCAAGTCCGCCACGGTCCACTGCGAAAAATCGATCGCACACTTTGTGTCTATGTGTATATACGTATGTTGTGTGTGTGGGTGTGTGTGTGTGTGTGTGTGTGTGTGTGTGTGTGTGTGTGTGTGTATACAGTCGTAATCCGCGATGCGCGCCGCCCGGATGACCCCGCATATGCGCTGCATTGTCCGCGCTGCAGGATATATAGCGGCTTGCGTCGTGCTCTTTTGTTTGTGTCCGCAGCATACAGATGAGAAAGAGAGAAAGAGGACGAAAGAGAGAGAGAGAGAGAGAGAGAGAGAGAGAGAGAGAGAGAGAGAGAGAGAGAGAGACGGCTTTTGAAAATGTAAAAGTCGACGATCGAATCTATCTGTATCTGCTGGTTGATATGATAACGCGGTCGACGTTGTACGATTTGACAAATGGACGTACCTGTATACAAAAATAGTGAGGAGTAGCAATGCTCATATAAAGTTATTGTAAATTATTCCACTGCCAAGTAAGTTGTCATATAGGCAATCAATTATTTATTTATGCACTACTACCTATTATCACGCTCTTTTGTTACTGCGATCTCAGGATGAAAAATGTCACGCAACGTTATAATATTTTCATTGCTAATTGAATGGTATGTGAGCGTATTATAACTACGAGTAATGGTTCAATGTTTTTATTTTTTATTATCATTCATTTCCGTTGGCTATTTCGATTTTTATAATATTACTATATATGGCAACTCTTGGGATGACTATATATCAATAGCAGAATATTTTTACTGATAGAAAGAGATTTTCACTCTCAGATCATGGATTTGGTTGAAATTTCAGGGTATCAGTTTTTAAGATAGACAAATTAACGTTTCTTTTTGGATTATGTCTATTAGACTCAAGGAACAAAAATAGAGCAGTTTTTCGAAATATCTAAGGGATATAGGTGTAGAGACCTAAATAATTTGATACAACTCAAAAGTGTCAGAATAGTCATATGTAAATAGTACATCACGATACGTGTGCCTTAAGTGGCCCATTATTGTACGGCGTAAGATTAGCGCCCGAGCGTAACGAGGATGATAACGCCGTGCAATAATGGGTTACTTATTAAGACACGAGTATCGTATACTATTTTATAGCATGGCCTGCCCTAAGCTCGCAGTCACGGATATGCATGACCTAAGTGCGGGCTTAGGTCACGCCGTGCTATAAAATAAATAAAAAGTAGACAGAAAAACCTTCAATTTGATTTTTGAATCGCTTGAAAATATTGATTTGTTAGAAATAAAAATTGTTAGAAATCTAGGGAAATTTTCAATAATTTCCTTATGTTGTCTTCAATATTTACTAATAACTTCCTAATCAATCAATATTTATTAAACATCTTCACAACTATTTTCACAACTCACTATAAAAACTACTCTGTTTTGTCTGTAAAGTCCAATGGACAAAATCTTAAAAGAGGGGTAAATTATTTTCGGCTCAACAATTCACATCCTAAAGTGTAGTTAACTAAATCCATGATCCAGAGATAAGAAGATTGCATCGTACTGATATAACATTGAGTATCTCAGTTTTTACAAAAGTAGTCGTGTAATTTTACGTTTCTTATTATAAGCATTGTAGTTCTTATCTATTAATTTATATTCGTGTTAAATAGAATCAGAATAGAATGTCAATACAATGAAATGAATATATAATTTCCCTTGATCGGTTCTAATGCTGGTCACGGATAAATTATAAGTAGAATAGCGGATCATGACCGGGTTAGTAATATCACTCTCAATTAATCATAGTATATATAGCGTATTTGCTTCAATTAGAACGATTTGCCAAATCCACTTCCATATTATTATGAGATATACACGTCAATTTAACAAAACAAAAAAAAACTAACGAAAACAACCGTTATAACCCAACGTTATGCATCACTGTCATCAGAGGTCGCGTTTGTTCATTGTTTTGGCTTATTATGTCGCTCACTCACCCTAACGCGCCTCGTTTTACGCTAATTCAGCGACCATAAACGATAGCGGCTCGTCTCTCTTTCTCTTTCACCGCAATTACACTTGAAAATACGCGTTCAAAGTTTCATTGAACTTTGTACTATAATGATACTTTTGCCCACTATGTATATGTGTGTATACACACACACGCACACACACACACACAGACACACGCGCGCACGAATAAGCTATAGCGCAACTATTGCCATATTAATTTCCTGAAAGTAAAAAGAAGCTGCGTGACTTGAAAAGGCCAACGCGTGCGGCTCGTCATCTGTATAATATTGAAAGAAAGAGAAGGAGGGAGAACACGATACTTATACTGCACACACATTGCGGAAATGCGCGCACTGCGTGCCGGATCTGTGTGTACGCACGAAGGCCAAGAGAGAGAGAATATATATATACACACACACATATTATATATATACACATGATGCGTAAATGAAAATCATGCGTATCGCAAACAGAGTTTCTTGTCTAATAGAACAGCGCTAGTGCTGCTGGATTTCGTCGTTGCGAAACGATCGCAGCAACAGGATGCGTTCAATACCTATACTACAGGATATAGATAGCCGGGTATAATATGCGCACGTAATTCTATGACCTCAAGGAGCATAATCTATGGCGTGTTTATAAGTACATACATATACCTATATGCGCGCGATCATTATAATGGCGTGTAAAATGTATATATACAGGTGCGCTACTGCTACTGGAGGGAAGGATTATATATTACGTTGAAAATCGTATGAAATCGAGAGGAACAGTAGAATCACGCCGTGGTGCGCATGGGAAAAGTCATTTAAAAGCCGATTGAATTTACTGTGGAATTACGAGATGCGAGAGCAGTAGTGTATTTTAATTGAGTGGAATTAGAGGGGTGTGGTGTTGTAAGAGGCTGCTGATGCGACTGTTGTTATTGTTGTAGCCGCACGATCTCGGGATATTTCTTAATAAATTTTTATATAGTGTGTGCGCGCGTGTAGATGCGAATAATGAATAAAGGCTAGGTTCGAGTGATGCTAAAGCTTTTGATGGCTCTAATTCAATTTTAATTAATAATATGTTTGCTTATTAACTAGCCGTTACATTGTAGAGCGAGGGAAACAAGTTACATTCTTTATTAACGTACAGTAGTTAATGATGATGATAAAAACAAATCAATTTATTCTTACATCTAATATTGAGGAACTAATGTATAATCACCGGTATATAGAATCATAATTTCAAGGTTTTAGGTGGAATAAAGAAAAGAAATTTCCTATTATCCGGTTAAAGTGAACGAACGTCTGTATATATAAAACATGTTTCATTGTTAATGAGGTGTGTTGCAGTACGAAACAACCTAATTTGTTGAATGTTCGAAAGACTTGATTGGTTTACTTTCTTTTATTGTAGTAGCAATATGAAGGTTACTATATATATATGTATACATATATTGTTGCGAGTTATGGCATAAATGATAGGTAAAAAGAAATTACGTTTTACATT
Source organism: Torymus texanus (assembly GCA_036873485.1). NCBI lineage: Eukaryota > Metazoa > Arthropoda > Insecta > Hymenoptera > Torymidae > Torymus > Torymus texanus. The sequence continues at coordinate 5,724 of JAYJLV010117292.1, read as the reverse complement.
GACATTGACTTATATAGACGTAATTTTATTGAACCTGGTGCTTGATAAAGGATTTACTCTGAAATTAATGATTAACAACGTAATATTAATGAGAACATGAGTATAGAGATTTTATATTTAGAATTAATCTAAAATTAACTTGTAACTCTCTACTTCCAATTTAAAATAAATTGCATTTGATTTGAATAGATTATAGATTGATTGAATGTAATCTTTCTTTTTTTTTAAATATCCAATAAGAAAATAATTTTAAAATATCGTAAGCTATCCATTTACATAAATTCCAATACATTCAGTTTTAAATTTCTAATTTTAATATCATTTGCAAATTATCTACTTACACCCAATTACAAATAGAAAACTTGATATAGTCAAAAACACTTTTTTTGATGCATATAAAATTGAAGAATTCAAAAACAGTGCATATTGAACAACTATCACGTATAGGAAATTATCGCAACAAGAGTGATAATCACATAAGTCGAGATAACCTGACCGCACGCGCGTTGTTGCGTACAAAACATTTTTCCGTACAACTTGCGCAGAGCTGACTTTTCGTGTGTGTGTGTGTGTGTGTGTATACACATACACGTTTGCGTGCATAAAGCCGAACTTTGCGTGTACCGAGTGTGGAAAAATAATTTTTTCTTTTTTTTCCCGTGCAATAACCTGTCCGCATGCATAATGCATATATATATATATATATATATGTGTGTGTGTGTGTGTTTGTGAGTTGAGAAAAAGTCAAACGAATCCAACCCAGTTGATTTAATTAAGACTGCTAGTATATATTCCACATTTTTATTTAATTACTCTCAACACTTACACAGCCTTAATATATATTATTATCTACAAATCCCACCTAACCAGCAACATTCCAATCCAAGAATCAGACCTTCAAATGTCTCATAGTGATAGAGCGGCACGTCGCAAACCGCAATGAATTCTCAACCCCGAGCAACATACATATATATATATATATATGGGTCATTTCATGTCAACTGTGCACTTCAAAATTTTAAAATTGCTTATAATTTTTTTTAAAATGGTGCTTTTTGACTGTTTTTACAATTTTAATTGAACATAACTTTTTTCAGTAATCTCCGACCATTTTCAGGATGGTGCTATTTTAAAGATAATATTTAAAAAAATCTTTTGACCTTTTTTGGGTAAAATCAATCATGTCACATTCGCCTTTTTCACAGTTTGAATATTGTATTTCAAAATATGGATACCAAAAAAAAATTTTTATGATGAAAAAAAAAATTGGTAACGATTCTTCTCAGCATTTATAAACTTTTTCCCAAATAATGTACTATACAAAAAGTTTCAAGTTTTTGAGTTAAAAAATCATAAAAATTGAAGATTTTTCAAAAAAATCTATCTTTTGAACGGTTGCATATTTTGTTTTAAAATTTTACATTTGTGTTCTGATGCTGGTTTGGAACCATTAAAAAAATACGAGCAGCAATTTTAAAATTTTGAAGTGCCCAGTTGACATGAAATGACCCATATATATATATATATATGCATAAGCAACGGCAACAACAGCACATAGCTGACAATGCCAAATCAATCGCACGCACCGGCCAGCGATCCCGTTACTAATTGCTTTCCGGCTGTGCGCGCAGTAGTTATTAGCGACGCGCCTTCTTCTCCTACACTTTATATACCTGCGCTCCGCGCGGAACTGCAAAAAAGAAACAACGTGACGTGCAGGTAGGTATATATTATATACATATAGACTTGTTATAAGCCACTTTCACCGCTGTGATGTGCGACGCGTTTATATATAAAACGTAAAGTCGCATCGCGCGCGCGGATTGTATACGTGAATTTGTGCAGAACTGGCTTGGGAGTCCTGCGTAGATATACAATGGGAAATTGACGCAACGACGTAAGCGAGGAGAGTACTGTCTTGTTGTGCGCAATTATGCCTGCATTGTAGAGGAGAAAGGCCAGAAAAGTTGTGGTCTTTTTGGATAGATGCGAAAGATGCTGACGTTTTTTTTCTTCTTTTTGTAGTAGTTGTGCATTTTTGGATTTACGTCTTTTATAATACTATATATGAAAAGTGTGAAAAAATGTGAAGAATATTCTTGTGTGTTAACTACAGCTCTATTGGCATATAAATTAGAATAACAGATATACTCAAAATCTTGTAGAAAAATTATCAAATATAGTAAACACCACAGTTCACAGCCGACACATTAAAAACTAACTTTCTGATATATCCTGCAGGTAGCTAAACATCCCTGCATTATCTACTCTGCCGAATCGACGGAGAACACATTGACAGTGTTAATCCGACAGGTATTGAGGATAATCTGAGCCTATATTCCAATATACTTAAGGTTCACTCGTCCACTTACTATACCTGGCTGTTGCTCTTCAACACCACAGGAGATGTAAGTCCGGACCTCCGAACGAATGCAAGAAATTATAGTGTGAATATAAAATAAGAAATGATGACTGTATAGGTATTATGATCAACCACGGCTACGTCCCCTAAAAATCTGAAAAAAAAACGAATGTGTACGTGTAACTATTTTCACTATTTTGTAAAATACTCCGCGTGTCTTTTTACACGCGAGATAGAACGATTTCAGAAAAAATAGTAATTTATATATTATTTATATATATATTAAGAGACATCACGAATGGTTTTATTACCCTTTATTTACGTATAGCATACTTGCTAAAAGTATTGTTTGTTTCTTGAGCATCGGAATTTTACAACAGTATTATATGACTGTACTGCATATACTTGATCTTCTAATCTGTCTGTTGCTTTCTCATGGAACCACTGGCCGTTATTCGTATCATGTTTCTACAGAGCACTATCAACACTTCCTATTATCCAGAGTTTCAAGATATATGTGACAAGTATCTCTTACAGTTCATATTTGTTACGCATTGTTAACTGTATTATCAATTCATTTTATTGTTAAAATTTTTTTCTATTTAATTATATAAAGCTTTAAAACGACGAAAAGGATTTTCAGAACTATTAACTAAACGATGCTGAGATATTACTTTATAAAAAACTGAGGAATTGCTTGTTTACTAATCAAAGTGATTAATAAGAAATTTTAATATCGTTTGCAAATAAGAGGTGGAATAATAAACTGTAGAGAAGAAAAGCAGAGTATAGTGGAATTAACGCTACTTATCCTTTCCTCTCGTTGTTCATTAGACGCTCGAAATGTTTTAATTTGCTGTTTGGTACGAAAAGGACCTTATTTGCACACGAATTAGAAACAGTACATTGTGCAACAAGGGAAGAAAATGAAAATTCTTCCATACGAGCGTGAGATGAGCCTCTTTCTATACCCGGAAGTTCAATAAAAGTATATATGAAGCATGTGAGAATAAAAACACTCAATAACAAAACGTGTTTAAATTAGCTTTTCTTTTTTCTATCGGGCTAAGATAAGATTCGCTCACTTAGCTCGTCTGTTTCTTTTAATTTATATATACTTATGAGAACAATAGTTTAGCATGCCAGACATCTCTAAACTTGTGTTCCATGAATGTGTTATAGAGACTTCCAATAAAGATGAATTGACATTTTTACTATTCGCTTGACAATAGATGTGGTAAACATTTCGAGGGCGATAACCGCAACAACAAAAATATATACACTTTTCCATAGTTCCTGAAAATCAAAAAAGTCAGCATTCCTTATCATACTCAGTTTGTTATCTTCCATCGAAGTGATTATATCTGGCCGATATATGTTAATTTGAGAAGAGCTTTCATATACTTAGTTCTGACAAAACAATTTTATATATTATCATAAAGGATGAGTGAAACGTAAGCAAATGGTATATCTACGAATTAATATAAAGTAGAACTAATGCATCTGCGTTTAATAATACCTTTCGCAAATTGAGAGTATATTACAAAAAGTTTTAAATTTGAACAATGCAGATTAAAAAGTTTAGCTAACAAGGATGTATAAGTATTTGGATATATATATTTTTTTTAAATAAAAGAAAACAGGTTTTTCTAGTAAATTAGCGTTTTTTATCATTCGAATAATACATTTTTTATTATTCAGTATTATCTGTAACGTGGAAAATAACAATTTTGTGATGTTACCATTACTTTACAATTTCAACAACAATACATATTTATATTTATTCAAAAACCAGTTTACCTTACACAAATTTATAAATCATATATATAAGAGATGGACTTGAGATTGTCACCTCTAATGATTGTGATTGGTCGATTTGAAATGGACATATAACATTTGATTGGCCCACGATAGGACGCGCGCAGCTCTCATAGACACTGCTAGTAACATTACAAATTGTAAAGTAAAATACAGATGTGTATACATTTTACATATATACATATTATATATCGAAATACGAAATATTTTAATTAATGAAAAAACATTTTGCCACTTTAATCACACATATGTTGTACACAGAAAATCAATACAAGTTATCTCCAAAATAAGTTTTTATTGGATTTATTTGTTTATATTTTGCAAAGAAAATTCATTACATTCATTGTTATTTATAACAAACTATTAAAAATATTGAAAATAACTTAAAAAATAAATTTTAAGAAAATATTGGAATTACTCTTAAGATGTTCTATAATTCTTTTTTGCTACTTCAAATATCGCGCTATGAAAGTGTCTAGTAGTAGCTTCTGACAAAACATATTTATGGGTTATATAAGTCAGCCCCGTCTTCTACCAAAAAACATGATGAAGATATGCCCGATTTACTTTTAACAAAAATAATTCCTGAAGCTAAATTTTGTGGCAAAATTATATATATACACACACACACACACACACACACACACACACACACACACACACACACACACACATACTTGTATTACTTAAGGACATAAAAACGTCACTTCAATCACGACTATTCACAGTTTGTTTCTTAATTGTGATAAATATACAGTCAATGTTCTATAATTACGAAAAATTATAAATAGAAAACTAAGTTAGAAATACGTTGATTTATATCAGTGTGTTGATATTTGTTTTGTACACAGTCAGTAAATACATCGAATGACGAAGCAATGACTTTGTTTTTAGATCACAGCTTATGTTGCATGTTCTGACAAATAAAACGGTCACCTATTATGAAAAAACAAATATCTAAAAAATTATATACTTATTAACAAACGTAAGTTGATCATCATATTTCAATTTTATTATTACTAATATATATTGTATTAAATTACTACTTGTTCGAAAATAAATGGCAGAAATATATATGAGAAAATTGTTACAAAACTGCAAGTGTTTATATAGATTTTCGTGAAAAGTTTACCAACACAAGAGAAACAACAAAATAAATTTCAATAGTAAATAAAACATATATATCTGCGATAAAAACAATTATGTTTCTTGACCAGACAGTATATTTATGAATATATTTATTTTAAGCATCATAGTATAGTTAAATTTTAAGGTTTTAAGCACTCACGTGAACAAACAGAGGATGGAATTTATGCTATAATGTACTCAACTTCTGCAAAACCCTCAATCCAGCCCCATCCCTTTTTAAAAAAGAGATCCGAGATAAGTGAAGCCGACTAAAACGTATTTTAATTGGTTGACCTTTAAAAAAGCGCGATATTTTGAATTAAATCTTAAATTTTGAATGTTTTAAATGATAATAAATATTTATAAATTAAAATAATATTGTCATTCAGTTTTGTTGTATTTATTATCAATATTTT
>JAYJLV010117281.1:0-10834 GCA_036873485.1 Torymus texanus | reverse complement strand
ATTTTTTGACACTCTACTCATATGCGAAGTTTCATGAAAATCGGAGGCGGACACCAAGTGTACTTTCCTTGTGAGTAATTTTGTTTAAGAAGCGAGGATCTAAACAATTACGCACGTTTCCATTCTTTTTATCTACAATTCTAATAGGGTTACAACAATCACTACACGATCTTTCTATAATTCCCAGTTCAAGCATTCGATCTATTTCACGGCTTACAGCAGCTTTCTGGTGTAATGGTACGGGATACGAACGTTTAACTATTGGTTTATTGACCGTTGGATGAATCCGATGTTCATATAAATGCGTACACCCAGGTATCGTAGAAAACACCTCCTTATATTTAAGTAATAAACTCAACGCAATATCCTTTTCATACTGATTTAAATAATTAAGTTCCCGCACATAATTTTCGATTTGATTTTCTACCGGCTCTTTATCGGTTTCCTTCTCCATCAAAATATGCCTCATATTGACACGTGTCTCTATCGCACCCCCCATTTTCGATATCCTTTTATATTCTTTCACAATTTTCAAACTCTGATACGGCGCGCGATCTTTATCTTCTATTTCAGGCCGATAAACTAATATGTGATGCGGAATGCATTGTCCTCGTAATTCTAGAACCTCATCTTAAAAATTAATTATACCGTCGTGTTTTTTAAGCCAATCCGCCCCAACGATAACTTCGGTAGATAAACCGGGAATAATAATAAATGAGTGAGAAATCTCTAATTTCCATATCGGCATGGTTAAATAAACTTTTTCTGTTACCCGTACATTCTTTTTCCCAACTGCGACAAACACCGTTAATTTACTCACAGGCAGAACCTGTAATTGATTTTCGCGCTGAATTTCTGTATAAAATACTTCCGACGAATCTCGTTACCAGAATCGATTAAAACTATGATTTCCCGAGAACATATTTCGGCTTTCATTCGTGGACTTACTGATTGTGATTCTAAATTATCATCGTTTACGTTATCTTTTTGCACAACATCCCAACATAGTTCACGAATGAATTCCGACCATTCAACCGCCTTGAGATTATTTATATTATCGCTATTATTTCCCGATGTATTATTATGATGCTGTTGATCACTTGGTTGGCTAAGCCTTGTGTTTACCACATTGGAAGGTATGTACGCTCTATCCTGTATACTAGCGTACGTATTATAATTTTTCCGATTTCGCCAATTTTGATTTATTTGATGCTGCGTATCACCTTGCTGTTTATAATTATTCCACGTATTTTATCTCATATTATTACTTGTATTACTATCTCGTTGGTGCGTTGGCGGGTTTTGATTCGAATTTGCGATTTTATTATAATAGGTAAAATTATACTTATCATCAATGCTATCTTTATGCGGGGCTTCAAATCTTGCTAAAGCTTGCGAAATAGGTTCAGTATCGGGATAGTCAACTGTCGCTAGAGCATCGCATGCACGCAAAGGCAATTGCTTTATTATCAAATAATTACATTCATATACATCTAATGGGGGTTTAAAATATTTAGCAACTCTCTGCTGCTCCGTGAAGTACTCTAGTAGTCAACCATCTGTTAGTTTGAATCTTTTTGAACTCCAATTATTTTTAGTCTCTACTCACGTTTCTATTGAATAGAATTCATCAATAAAATGTTATTTAAATTGACTGAAAGTTCTAAATGGATTTGAACGCGACTCAAACCATGACTTTGCACGACCTTCCAGTGCGCCTTCTGTACTATTAAGTTTATCGATTTCAATTGTTATTTTTCTACGTGACAAATATTTTTCCAGTTTATCGCTGAATTCTACCGGGTTTCTAACTACGCCGTTATACTTTAGCAACATTACTGTTACTCGGAGCGATCGAAAATGTTTAAGAATACCTTGCGTGAGCTCAATATTTAAACTACCATCAGAATGACTTGAATTAGCCGCAAGTCTCCCATTTAAATTTTCCGTATAATCTGAAACATATTCGTTAATATCTTGCGGAATCTCTCTTTCCCTATTATCATGAAAACCCGTCGGCAGAGTTTGTGTCTCTCAATTATTTTGTTGGGTCGAAGGGATATTTTGCAACATTGCCGGTGTAACAATCGCGTCTCTTACCTCTGCTCTTTCAGTCGCCAAACTCTCATTTTTTTAATAAGCAACGTGATTTGCCTACGAAGGGTCGCGTTCTATTATCGCGCCTTCTCAGCTTGAGTCGTTATCTGCCCCAACTTCTCCTTTAACTCCTCCATCTCGTAAGCTAAGGTGCCTTATCCTTGATTTGATCTTAGTGCCCTACTCGATGTACTCGGAGGTGGCGACCTATGCGTCATTATTCAGCAACAAGAAAATGCCAAACCCGTCAGTATTATTATTTTTACAAATATTAAACTTTACTTTTCCCTTTCTGATTATTTTATATATTATTTTTTTTTATTTGCCACGAGTTGAGTGCCAATTGTAATGATTATTTTTCTTTAATGTGAAGAATGCGAATTAAATTTAAACAAGGTTGTTTATAAAAAAGTATAATATATTGTAACAGGGTGGATTCGGGGAAAAATACGAAAAAATACGCGCTGACATCGGGACTTGAACCCTAGCCGTCCGGACGACAGTCAAGTGTCTCTACCGCGATACTACCAACGCACTGTCAAAGTGCGTGCTTATAACCGTTATAAGTAGCCGTGCTGGTAATGGCGGGGGGGGGGGGGTGAAACCTTTAAATCCCTCCCACCAAAATGAGCTGTAAAAAAGAAAATTGAATTATTAATAAAATTAATAACTAATATACTAAAAGTATGTTACATTTATAATACAATAAGCTAAAAATGGAAGTTCTAGACCTACTTTGTCCCAAGATATGCACTTTTCAAAATTTAGACTTTGACGTAGCCTACAGGTCCACGGAGGTGATGAATTTTAATCCGTTTGAGCTTAACTTGTTGGTATTTTATGTAATTTAGGGCTGAAGAGTTGTACGTATCAAATATATTTGAGTAAATAATTTTGATACGTACAACTCTTCAACCTTAACCTACATAATATACCAACAATTTAAGCCCAACGGAATTAAATAAATCCATCACCTCCGTGGACCTGTAGGCTACGCCAAATTCTAAATTTTGACATTATGTAGAAAACAGCTTGAAAGATGAAGTCACTAAAATGCTTCTTCTTTTCTTTCGCAAATTCTTCTCTTCCCTAAAATATAACAGAGTACTGTTTTTAGCTTAAAATATTTTATATCTGGAACAAATATTGTGTTATCTTATTATAAGTCCCTTCAGACTTGTAAGCTATGAGCATGTGTAGCAGTAGCAGCTAGAGCTTCATCAGTCAGTCTTATTTTGTTTACTCGTTCAACATTCTTTTTGGTGCTGTTGTATCCTTAAGTTCTTGATGAAATTTTAATACGTATTGAAGTAAATGAAGAATGTGTTGAGAAATTTTAAATCAAAGATGCATACTGCCAAGTCAGTGCTATTATACGAGGGTACATTATAGTATTAACTTCTATTGATCTTCTAATAATTTCTGATGCCGTAAACTTTTCACTTTTCCTTCAATATTCTATTTCATATATAACATAACTTGTAACATAAAGAGAACACGAGTCACATATAAATATATATTCATTTTAGTGCATATCTTTTACTTCAGAAAAGAAAATATTAATTATATCACACTGAAATTCAGTCCATGGTAAATGATAGTAGTTCTCTGCACAAAACAAAGGATATAATACTCTTCTGCACAATAACATATTCTTAGCTTCCTTTAAAATTAATTAATTTCTGGATACTTAATGTACATGTAAGAGTCAGCATGAACTTAATTTTTCTCTAGTATCGATCCATGCAATTTGAAATATAAAGTTCTTGTATTGAAAATCAATTATAAAAATATTAATTAAACTGTAACTATACACTATTACTATTCCTTCTATTATACTTTCAGAACACGTATAAAACTTTATTAACATGCACACTTGCACACACAATAGACTAAATCTTCTTTACAAAATCTGTTCTCAAATGTAAGAAAGTGAAAACTATGTAAAACCCTATAAGCTGCTCACATCATATAACTAAAAGCTGCTCATATTATAGTGGTTGTGCTGTCAGCTGTGTTTACACCTTACTCTGTAACTAATACTTACAAATTTATATGTAGGTTGCACAAGACTACGTTGAGTATATTTTACTGCCGATAAAGTAGGTTGCTATTCTATTCGTAAGATCGTGCTATATAAAAGACCATTTCAAATTCAAAAGTAATTTCTTATTTATGTCAAAAATCTTGTCCATAAATTGTATTATTTATTTTGTGTCTGTATATAAATTATGATAATATATATATATATATATATGGGTCATTTCACGTCAACTGTTGAAAGTGAAAATTTCAAAATTGCTCAAAATTTTTTTTGCATATTCCAAATTAGCCCCAAAACATATCCCTAAAGTTTTAGAGCAAAATGTTCAATCGTTCAAAAGTGAGAATTAATTGAAATTTTAAAAATAATGAAGTTTTTCATAAATATTCAATTATCATGATTTTTTAACTCAGAAATGTGATACTTTTTGTATAGCACATTAAATGGAAAAAAGTATATAAATTGTGAGTAGAATTACATAGAATTAACTTTTCGTAAAATCTTAAAAGCGGATATAGGACAAGACATCCGAATAAGTTTATAGAAAGTAAGAAATAACATTTTTTCAGTTTTATAAACAATATACAAATTATTTAAATAATTTATTTAATGTAGAAAGTCGGAATTACAAAAAACAAAGTTTTTACAATATGTTTTTATGGAGATTTTACTGACACAGCGAATCATAAATAAGAAATGTTAAAATGGAGAAGGGTTGATGTGTCAGTGAAAAAAACTACAGAAATACCTTCTGCAAGCAAGATAATATATATTTTACTTTTTCAACAAAATCTCAACAATTACAACAACATAAACCCCAACTGCAAAAAAGAAATGATACAAAACAGATTTGTAATAAAAAAATAGTGTTTATTGCTTATGAAAGTGATTCAGACAAACAAAGCAGTCAAGTGATTCTTCAGATAATAATATTCCTAATGAAGAAAATAATGAAAATATAGTATTTAATGTTTCTGAAAGTTATTTACCACTGTGAGTTTCAAAAAAATGGGGTTCCGGAACCCTGAGCCTCTGTTAGTTACTATTGTGAATTAATGCAGTAACATTGTCTTTTCACTATTTTTATAGATTTAATTGTGATGTGATTCGTAGTTTTAGGCAATCGTTAATTTGTATTTACGCGGGTAGAATATTATATATTGTTTTCACCCGCGTAGGTCAATAGGAGAATTGTCATAATAAATAGACGCGCATAGAGTTAATCTCTCTCTTTCTCCGTGGACTCCGATAGTGTAACGTCATACACGCTTGTCTAGGCACATCAATATCCCCGCTCGCTCAATGCGTAATTAATAGACTCAGTAAATTTCAAACTTAAAGTACAGTGAAAGTTTCTGATAATTTATTGCTCTTTGCCCTCACCCCGTGCTTCCACAACATCAAATTGTACATAGCTTTTTTCAGCAGCTTTATTCCATGTTGAATCAGCTATCGTTTATAGATGATATATTTCGCTACCTTTTGGATTTTTTTGAGGAAAATTAACCTGGTCGTACAAAAGATATTACAGTTCGGATATTGTATTTCATAATATGGATACCAAAAAAAATTTTTATTAGTGAAAAAAATTTGTAACGATTCTTCTCAGCCTTTGTTAACTTTTTCCAAAAAAATGTACTATACAAAAAGTTTCAAGTTTTTGAGTTAAAAAATAATAAAAATTAAAGATTTTTCAAAAAATTCCAAATTTTTAAATTTCTAAAAGTTCTAACTTTTGAACGGTTACATATTTTGCTCTAAAATTTTAGATTTGTATTCTGGGGCTGGTTTTGAATCATTGAATAAATTTTGAGCGATTTTGAAATTTTGACCGTTCACAGTTGTTACGTACGGAGAAGACGGAGTGAATGAAATGAATAAGTCGCGTAAAAAATATGCGACAACCGGGACTCGAACACACGGACCCGCGTATTCTAATTCGGTACTCTACCAACGGGGCTAATATCCCGAGGCTTACTCGAAGGCCTCGCGCGCATCTTATTCTTATCGTTATGCTGACGCGTCAGGGCTCAGATGAACAGTCGAGCAGCTGAGTCCGTGACACAGTTGACATGAAATGGCTCATATATATAATCGTAAGTGGTACTCATACATCATATTTTTATATTAATAAATGAAACCGATTTTTGGAGGGTAATTTGGAGAGTAAAATGGGGAAATGTCGACTGCCGTCGTGGATAGTAGGTTTCGTCCCTTGTCAGAGTCGCAAGGCCTGAAGAGGCCGATAAAGTACATTTTGACACACAAGAGATGCCAAATATGTTACGCACTAGAAGAAGGCGAGTCAATGAAATGAATAATGCGACAACCGGGACTCGAACACACGAACTCATGGATTCTAACATACGGAAACCGCGAATAAAGCGAGAATAATACAACGCGCATTTTTTACGAAGTGTTTATGTAGTTTTAAAGAAAAACGTGCAAAAGCAAAATTGTCTCAGTAAGAATGGTTAATTGCACTGCAATCATTACAATTAAAACTAATTCACCTTGAAGAAGACAATACTAAATACACAAAACTCTTAATCGCATCAGAAACTAAACAAGCAATAGTCCAACAGTAGTCCAGTGTAGTAAGAACCTGATGGTAATAATGTCAATCATCACAAAGCTCATGATCTGCTTCTTTTCATTACACCGTTGTCTTCAAATGATCTGTGTAGTGGATTCCGCTTTCACTTCTTTTCATCTACAATACTTTCTCTTTTTAATATCCAACAGAAGTCTGCGATCATATTTATATCCCATCGACCGTGGTATCATCGTTCTTTTTATTGATATCTGGGTGAAACCATTCCCCTGTTCTTTACTATCATCTTTAATATTCTGTGGAAAGAATTGTAAGTGCGTATGAAGAAAGTATAGCTTCTAATTCATCAAGGAGTCTAATCGTTTGTAATTTTAAAGCAACTCATCAACTGATTTCCCGTAGCTATTACTCTTGTGATTACATAAAAAGTTCATTGTTCATCGCATCCAAAAATGCTTCATCTTTTAACAATGCACGGATTTAGGACCTGTAAAATACACCTTTTTTAACTTTAACGTTCGATGGTCCTCGAAATTTCGTTTTCAAGTACAGGCAACATTCACTAGTCTAAGTAAAATGTTGCAAAAATACGTTATACATTATACATATTTACATTACATAAGTAATCCAGCAGAGCAAAACGCTTTCTGTGCGCTGGTGTACAGAATAATACTTAAATATTATCTTAAAAATTGTGTAAATATTTCTATTGTGACATTTCTATTTCTTGCATATTATCACCTGTGGAGTTATGTTTAATTTTCTTGTATCCATTTCCTTAGCTTTGTTTTTCTTTTTTTGGCTGGTGAAAGTTTTAAATTCGTTTGGTAGTTTATTAAAGTAAGTTATAGCCCTGATGTAGCTGTTTTTATTACTAATTCTTTTACTGAGTTTATGTAATACTAACCTTTTGTCCTTGTGTTACTGTTAGAAGTAAAATATATGTCCTTTAAGCCTTCGTAGTGATATAATAGTGATTGCAAAGTGAAAAGTTAGTCTAACAAGGAGAGTGTCTGACCTTCGGGAAACAGATTTTAGCGGGTATTGGAAAGTCGATTTCTGGTACCTAAAAATGAAGTCCAGTGCTCACATTTCCGTCCAATAGGCCCTTCTTCTTAAGATATGGGCAATTTAGTTTTAAATATCATCTATTTCGTTAAAAAATGATGTCTCTTCTATTGAGTGTCACATTTTAAATATTTAAGATACGAAAACGAAGAAGATAAATTATAAAAGTAGACAGTAAAAGCTAAAATTTAAGCCCTGATTCATTAAAAAATATTGATTATTCAGGAAGTTACAAGCAATCATAGATAACGTAAGAAAATGGTTAAAAATTTGTCTTCATTTTAACCGATTAAATACGTAGATCGTATATTTAACCATTTTCTTACGCTATCTTTGATTACTTGTAACTTCCTGAAAAATCAATATTTTTTAATGAATCAGGGCTTAAATTTTAGCTTTTACTGTCTGCTTTTATAATTTTTCTTTCTCGTTTTCGTATCTTACATATTTACAATGTGACAAGAGGATATACTCCTAGAGCGTTAATAAATGACAATACAAACAAACAAACAAACTCAATAGAAAAGACATCATTTTTTAAAGAAATAGATGATATTTGAAACTAAATTGCACATATCTTAAGAAAAGGGCCCATTGGACGGAAATGTGAGCACTGGGCTTCATTTTTAGGTACCAGAAATCGGCTCTTCAATGCCCGCTACAATTCGTTTCCCGAAGGTCAGACACTCTCCTTGTAAGTTCAATGGTTGCTTTTCATATACGAAGTTATTTTTGCGTATTATCATTAATACTCTGTTTTATAGTGTTTGTAAAGTTCTACGTAGTTCTGTTCATATATATGCCCATTCCCATTCAATAATGCTATAAGTTATTACACTGTAAAGAAGAGCATAGTAAAGCATCCTAAGATTTCCTTGGAAAAATATTCTTGTTTGTAGAAAGTAAAAATTAAATATTGTGTTCTATTGTAGATATTTGTGACATGTAGGACCCATCTCATGTTACTATAAAAAATAACACCTAAGTATTTAGTGCTATCAACTCTTGTTATTTGTTTACCTTGAATAGTAATATTCAAGTTTTTGGGAGTGCTATTGTAATTGTTTCCAAATTCAATGTATACTGCTTTATCTATGTTTAAAGATAGTTTATTTAGATCAGGCCAGTTAGATATTATATATAGGTATTTATTCATTTTTATTTTTATTTCTATCGATTTTTTACCTTTTACTATTACTGCAGTGTCATCAGCATATGATATGATTGAAAGTCCTAGTAATATTTGAAGCATATCATTGATGGAGATGACGAATAATAATGGACGTAATATTATACCTTGTAGGGCTCCTGTTTGTATTGTATTGAATTAACTGTTTGCGTTATTTACTTTTATTCTTTGTTTTCTATTACTTAAATAACTTTTTATCAGTTCGTGAGCCATACCTCCATTATTGTATAATTTTTCTAATAGTATCTTATGGTTTACAGTGTCGAAAGCCTTTGCAAGATCCAAGAAAGTGACTGCTATTGGTTCACTCGCATCAAGCTGATTGTATATTAAATTTGTGATGAAGTTCAGAGCATATTTTGTACTTTTATGTTTCCTGAAGCCGAATGGTTTCTCTCATATTATGTTACGTTTGTTTAAAAAACTTATAAGTCTTCTGAGTACTAGCTTTTCAAAAATTTTTGAAAATTAGAAATCAGTTATATTGCTTTACAGTAGTTTGCCTGGTGCTTTCCTTTCCTTTGTGTATTGGTATAACTTCAGCTATTTATAGAGCTCTGGCCATATTCTTCTTTCAAGACAGGTGTGAATAATGTACTAGAGGTTCACATATGAATTCTGTTAAGGATTTCAAAGTTAGTTTATTTATTCCATCTATACCTCCATTCTTATTCTTGAAACTTGTTATTATTCATGGGCGGCAATTGCAAGTTTTCATCTTGTAGTGGTATTATTTTATCAGTCAATTTTGTACCTGTATCACAGAAAAATGTATTCATGTGTTCAGCTATTTTAGTAGAATCTGAGATTTTTATATCATTATCGACAATGTAGTTAATGTTGTTACTACTTCTGGTATTTTTATCTAACTTTTTATTGATTATTTTGCATAGACTCTTCTGATTCTTCTAGTTCAATTTAATTTATTTTTTGTCAAAATTCATTTTTGCTTGAATAATAATTTGGCTAAGGATTTTAACATAATTTTTATAATTATGTTTTTTATTGTGTTATTGAATGTCATTATGGTCTTTGTCATCCAACTTTTTCGTGGTATTATATTGCTTTACTTGGGTTGATTACCGGTTTCTGCCGTGTGAATACAAGTTTTAATTCTTTGTAGTAAGTTATTTAGATCTTCATTAGGGTCATCAATCATAGAAATGCCCGACCAATTGAATGTGCTGCCTATGTGTTTTAGTTTGTAATAATTTGTATTTTTGTTGTTGTTATGATTGATGGTTTACTTGATACTCTTCAAGGATATTGGTATTAGGCAATGATCGTTCAACGGAATTATTAATATACAGTTTTTGTGTTTTATTTTTTTTTGTTTTATGTAAAAATTGTCTATGCCAGTACCTTTACTAATGTAATTTGTCGATGATCTAGTTTTATCTTTGAATCATGGTAGTAACCATTTTCTAATAGAATCTGCAAGAATTCTTGATTATTACTTCATCACTGTTTATGTCGAAATTGAAGTCTCCTATTATACCGTTATTTTTATGTCTTTTATTAATACTTAATAGGTCTTTGAATAACGTAATAAATTCAGTTTTTTTTATGTCAAGACATCTGTATACTAAGGACACCAGAATTTCTTTATTATTTTCAATTGTGATTTATGAGTTAATTATTTTAAGTTTATTTATTTCTGTCACATCAGTTGTTTCAATGAGGTCGTTATCAATATACATAACTACACCATTATTTTGATTTATTTTGCTATTATTATAGAAAATTTTGTATCCCTGTATGCTGAATATTTCATGGTGTTCTAGATTCCAAGTTTCTGTACAAATTATGATACGAGGGTGGGTCAATAAGTCCTTAGAAAATCCAACAGATGGCGCGACTAGTACTATAAGCGGTCCATTTT
>JAYJLV010117270.1:0-10836 GCA_036873485.1 Torymus texanus | reverse complement strand
TTTAAACTAATTAAAACAAATTTTTAAACTGAAACTAACTAACTTGATCATGTTCATAACCACAAAAACGAAAAATAGATTAATAAATAATACGCGCGAAGCGCGTTGAATATAGGTATTACTTAATAAAAACACAAAATATTGACTACCAAAATTGAATAGACGACCAATACGATTTATAGAAGGTATGATAAAATGATATTCTTTATTTTAAATTTATGTAATATGCTTAAATAAATAATTAAAAAACTTTATTTTTTCAAACATCGATAAGCGACTATTCATCGCTAGTATTTTTAGCACGCTCACTTTCATTTTTAGTTTACATATTCATGAACACGTCACTGTAGTGAGCATTTGCAGTCAATACGTGTGATATATTATTTAAAGGGAGACCGTAAACTTGAACCTATATATATATATATATATATATATATATATATGTATATATAAAAGAATTTTGTCAAAAAAAAAAACTAAGTTTGCAAAAATTTAAAAAAAATTGCTTAACTATTCACATTAATATCTCAATGCAAAACAAAAAAATAAAAAATAAAAAAAATAAACAATTATTGATCACTGGTGAAAAAAGTTCATCACAAAATTACGTATATAATCCTCTTACCCGAGTTCAGCTTGTCTGCCATCGGAGGCGAATTAGTCGTCCTTCTATTATCCGGCACCCCACCAGGAATCTGCTGTTGCTGTTCCTGCCTCGCGGACGCCTTACGCTGCAGACTTGTCCTCGTGCCCCGTACAGGTATTACTGCCAGCGTCGATCTGGCACTGTTCACTGCTAGCGGTTCCTTTTCCTTCGTCGGCGACGACGTCGGACTCTTGAGATGACTGTGAAAGCGTTCCGGCTGGGCAGCACGTCCGCAGGCCTTACAGGGCTCGGCTTTCTTCTTCACGGCGGCAGGGGGATTACTCGTGAACAGGGCGACGTCGCTCGAGCTCAAGGAAGTGCGCGAGCCACGGGAGCGCAGGGGCGACAGTTGCTGCTGATGAGAAGCAACGACGCTCGACTTTTTTATACACAAGGAGAGGGGTAGAAGTCGTTAAAGGGCTTGTGGTGATTAAATTCGAGAGTGCAAGGTCAGCGATGTGATTGTCGATGTGCGATTGAATAGGACGACGATGGCCTTGAGAGTTTTCGTTAATGCGCACGGCGGAGGTGCGTCTATTATTAAGTTTCGCCGCGATGCAGGAAACGGAAATGAATATTTCCACTGATTGAGAACATCATTGATGTCGTGGTTGTGATTGATTTTGTCATTAACGCGAGGTGAAATTTGTATGATTGAATTTACATTCTGTATTTTTCTTTTATAACTCAATATAAGCTTTGTAAAAATGAGTAGGTCGATTTTTTCCTTCTTCAATCAATTATGAAACTAAGATTTATTTATATATCGAAATACAAAAAGTTGAACGGCGGTGACTTTTTTATGTGAAAAAAAAGAAACTTATAATTTTTTATTGTTTAATTAATTTTAGACTTTTACGGTATACAATATTCTTCTTACCTAAGTAAACTATAGCTTAGATGATGAATAACGTTTTCCTTAAAATACACTATTGTACTTTTAATATGATTAATACTTCATAAAATTTATAAAATAGCAAAAAAAGAACTTTAAAAATGCAATTAATTATTTTTTTCTATTAAAAATGCAGAGATCACTACAATTTTTAATCACAAAATGAAGCTCGTCAATAGCGCCAAATGCTTTGTTCCTGGCAGAAAGAAAGCTAGACCGCGACTAAAACTATAACAATCCGCGTCGGCTATGATAGTCTCCACCTTCTGCGTTTTTACACTGAAGGTGACCGGGAGACAGCGACCTTCGCCCATTATTCATAAGCAACTAATCCCCTATGCATTTAATTGCAGGTGGTACACAGGAGACAGCGTCACCGTGTAAAATCAGTTAAGGTGTGTGCGTGCGCGCGTAAAAGTCGTTCAATGCCCTTATTCAATTAGCATAATGCGCGTGTCGACTGGGCCGGCGCACACGTGCACAGTGGCGATCGATCGGCGATCGATGGACAAACAAAAGCCGTCCCCGACGCTGATATTGAAAAAAACATCACGTCAGCACGCTTATAATATACACGCGCCTACTCACCTTATTATTCTTGTTGTTGTTGTCATCGAAGCGTTTGCCCCCGCCCTCGGGACTGCTCGCACCCTCGGCTGCTGACGACGAGGACGAGTTCGGTGTGGTCGCCGATTCGGAGGAATCGACGCTACCCTTGCGCCCACTGCGCGGGGCCACTAGTCGCGTTCGTGATTTTGGCTGGCTGAAGTTGTTGTTATTGTTGTTGTTGTTGTTGTTGTTGTTGTTCAGGTTGTTGGTTTTCACGGATTCTAAAGCACTGCTTTTTACCGGGTCCACGATTGCCACGCTCTTCACCAGGCTGTGGTTTATACGCGTGATCGAGGCGTTGAAGGATTCCTATATGAAACATGAATGGTTGCCAAAATATTGTTAAATATTATTCATTGTGTTAGATGAGTATCTGATTGTAAATTTATATAAGCAATATTATAAAACAAATAGAACGCTACTGTTCTAGTTTAAATTTTATATTTTCCTTATAATTGCGTATTCTTGTTTTAGTTCAACTTTTAAGTTTTAAGTTTATGCGACAACTACAGTTTTAATTGGCAAGACTTTCTTCTATAGGATTGTCTTTATAAGTAGATCACGATAAAATATTTTCATTGGAACATTAGCACATCACTTCTTTATCCTTCTACTAAAATCAACGTAAACAATATAGCATCCCGTAGGAAAAAAGCTGCAGAAAATTTTTGTGGAAAATATTGCATAATATTTGTATACCAAAATCAATTACACTTTGTTAAACATGAAAAAATCAACTGCATCGTACAGAAATTTTCCAAAAATTTTTTCCCACGAGTCATATAAACCCACCAAAACTCTACCACCACAACCAACAAATTTTCCTAATATTCTATTCATCCTCTCACCTTACTAAGCAGCGACATATCGAGCTTATCGACGAGTCGGGGATCAAGCACCAGCGGCGCCTCGAGGCTTGCCGTCGCCGGCCTGGGCTCCTCGCTATCCGAGCTCTCGGTTGCTCCCTTCCGTGGCCGTCTCTTCCTCATCTTCGGCCACGTGCCCGCCGCCGCCTCGTCCTCCGTCACCTCGCCTGGGTCCTTTTCTGCAAAATTCCCGTGCGGCAAAATACTCGTCAGTTTTCAAAAGGGTATATGTAAATATGTAAGTAGCTGATGCGGTGAATCTCGCGTAGACATGGATCGGTTGTATAGACATAAATAATGCGCGTACACACACGCGCGCAAGGCCGTAGATGACCCTGCGCTGGTTATTGTATATATTTGTGCGACCGTATACGTGTTTGTCACGTGTGACGCATAGAATAGGATAAAAGATAAATAGACACATATATCGCACTCTAATATATTTTTCTTTTCTTTTGTGAGAGATGTTTTGTCATGCAGTGGTTGCAGCATGCTTTACACACATACATAGTAGATCGCTGAATAAATTTTTCTTACATTTTTTTACATACATATACATATATTTTCTAAATATGCAGTAGAGAAAGTTTGCTGTTTTCATTTGAAAATCAGTTATATATTGAAGAAGACAGATTTTAAGTGTAAAGTAGTTTTTAGGATTTGGATAGACTGGAAAACTTTTGTCTGTTTTATGTTTTATTCAAAATATTATTAACAGTTTAAGGTTTGAAAATCACAAGTATATAGTAGCTCAGAAGTTTTGAAGACGTGAAAATGTGTATGCAGTCATAGCTTTCGTTGGCGAAATATATATAAATATGCTAATCTCATATAAATCTCGCCAAGTAAACTTACTTGTCCATTTGTATACTTGTCTCGCTAAGTTCATCATTTTTCATCGTTAACATGTAGCCACTAGACTGGCTAAACAGACTATTTTCACTCCTTTATAACCTTTTCTTCGTTAATTTTTAATTTACAATTGGTATAGACTTATATGCTTTTGTGCCTATAACAATTCTGATACTTTCTCAATAATTATTGTAAAATCTCATAAACTCTAATCAATTTAATAACGTTATCATTTACAATTTTTTTTTTAACTTTTGGAGTAAGATAGTCATCGGTATACTGAAAATAATACAAAACTATTTAAAATACAAAAAGAATCGCTATTTTATTTAACTTCTAATAATAAAACTTACGAGAAAACGACCCGCTGAACGATCAACTGAAAATAATTTTATACCTTCATGTGCACGAGTAATCATAAATTTAACGCTTTTCTAAAAGAGGTTATAAACAAAGCTATCGGACCTATACATACACCATATACAAATACGAGACAACATGTGCCTTTAACCTATAACCGAAAATCTTAGGATTAGAAAAAGAGGAATCTTACCTCCAATAGTCTTTAAGTCTTCGCGAAGAACGAGGAATGTTTTCTCGGTTAGCAGATCAGCCTGTGTTTTTGGCCACTTCATATTCTCCAGAATGTATTGCAGTCTCTCTGCCCCAGTTAGTCGTAAACAGTGACGAGACTAGGATCTTCATTAGAACGAAAAAATCTTTTGCCCCCGATTTCTTTATTCGTTGACCCAAAGGTTACGAGTCGTCTTGTTGTCAGTCCCTGAATGCATGTCGTACTAGTCGATTTCGAAGCCTGAAAAATATACGAGTGGATCAGTATCACTGTTAACAGTGATTGGTTGTTCATGTACCAAAAATTTCTACGTGTTTGCATTAGTCGATAAATTTATTTTTAAACAAATGGTTACATGGAGAAGATTTAAGGAAGACTATGCAATTATGCAAGTTAATTTTAAAGAAAGATGGCGAATATAAATTTTTGTAAAATAAGTTATCACAGCTGTAAAGAGAAGAAAAATCGTTTGTTAAAGTAGTTTAAATTTATTCTTCAAGATGATTAACGCAACTTTGGAAAAGGAAAATTCTTTATCCTTAAAAAAATATTCTAAGTACTCTTATTCTAGAGGAAGAACCTTCTTTTTTCCAAGAAAAAATAATATCATTTATATATAGTGATTAACCCTTTACATATTCTAAAACAAAAGAATAATCTTCCTTTTTTAAACAGCTAAAACTACTTATTTATTAGAAAACTAGAATTTTCAATTTTTTTAGTGAAAAAAAACGTCATTTGTAATTAATCATCTCACGGCTGTTTTTACAATTAGGTAGAAAATCTCTCTACTGTTCATATTTAAGTTGTTTCAATTACGAAAAATGAATGAGTCTGCTTTTTCTTTCAAGAATTTTCAACTTATTTGAAATAAATTTAAATTTATTTTTAGTAGGGTAAATTAAATTTTTTTTTAGACAGTGAAAATTTGATATAAAATTTTGTCCTGGTGAATCATTTATAGTACAGAATTCGAAATATCAAATGCAAAAAAATCATTCTATATAAATTCTTCAGGCACATTCCAACACGTATGATTTTAGAACCATTCGTATTTACATAAAGTATTTATTGTAAATAAATGCTGTCTTGTGGTATATACAATAGCGTCACAATCATATTAATATTTATGAAAACTTTATGTATGCAACTAAGGAAAATTTTATTAATTTCAATTTGCAATATAAATTCAAGGCACGCGATATTAAATAAATTGAATTAAATACGTTTATTTGAGGAGATTATTTAAACACTTAAGACAAACTAAGGAATACGGAAGAAGCGCCTGGCCTAATTCTAACTTCTACTACTTGCTTAAAATACCGACATTACAGTTACTTGGACTTTACGGTATCTTTATTAAGCGAATTTGTATATTTACGAGAAAATACAAAATAAAGGTACAGGTGCTAATAAACAATTGTAATTAATGCAAAATTGATTTTTTTTATTTATGTACGTATACGTATATAGAAAACTTTGGAATAATAAAATTTGCATCTTATCATGTATTTATTAATTGTAAACTGATTTAATTTTCAAATTTGAATTTAGTATAATGAAAAGAAAACAAATTTTATTTTCGTTCTGGTATACATACTCATTAAAAATAATAACATAAAAAACAAACGTAATTAATGATTCGAGTTCTAGCAAACATTACCGCATAAAGCAATCAATCGCGTTACACATAAGCTTTTATATGAATTATGATGACTCGGAAAATCAAGTAGGTAAGTAAAACGCATATCGATCGTTTGTATATATAAAAACGTACGCGTCTTGCTCTCGATTTAAAAGGCTAGATGCAGAATCTATCGCGACTCTATACAGTTTGACGCAAATAAAATGAATTATTCTTCGGGACTCGCAGTATAAACTTTTTTTTCGTTATCATTGACGTATCTCGTCGAGAGAATAACAACTATAAAAGGAACATAAGCATTAGATTTTATTCGTTACGCGCGTGCGCTGCACGTAGTAATAATAATGCAGCGGACGTGAAATGTTGTAATCGAAGTTTGTGATGTACGTTTGTAGTTCATTGTCAGAGAGGATAATATAGGACTTGCACCTGTATACCACAGGAAAATTATCTAATACAATGTGCATACATATAAAGAATCTGCATCGGATAGTGTATGTAGAGACTCATCGATCACGTAATAAACCTCTATTATGTGTGGCACTATTTAATACACTTTAAGACAGAACATCTTAAAATAATTTAAGCACTTGAAAGGACAGGTTAAGACGTTATAATTGAGACAAATATAAATTGATGATCTTTTCCTAAAATTGATTTTTAAAATTTTAAGAGGTCCGATAACATTGAGTTACTACGGCATACAATATTGTTGGAAGCCCGTCATTCCGTAAAATAATTATTTTTATATTCCTTTTCTGAGTAAAATAATAATTTATAAAATATTGGTTTGAATAACATTTTTTTTATAATTGTTATACGTCGTTTGGACTGTAATTGATCGATGTATTAATCGATCGGTGTTTTAACATAGATACGTTAATAATTTTTCTTGCAATTGAAAAAAAATGAAACAAATTCAGGTAAAATATTTTAATGCTTAACACTCAGTAATATAAAAATAATAATTAATAACTAACAAAATTATTTGTAAATGCCAAATAAAAGTTATTTTCTACTTACTGTAATCTTTTAATTAACAAATTTACTTTTTTAAATAAATCTGATGCTGTTTTAGTATAAAAGATGTTTATTTTTTTTAGAGAAATCTCCTTAAAGATTCCTTACGTAGCATCTGTAAAAACTCTACCTGTAAAAACTTATTTTTACAGCTAGTAACGTTTGTTTATACCGCAGAAGTTTTCGGTATTTTGTAGATAAACAAATGATTATTATTCATCTTTTGATAGTTTTTCCATACAACTAGGTGTCAATGAAATTTTACTTTAGTCAATACAATCTAATGATTTGGATCATAAATGAAATTGTCTACTACCATATATTACTGATTAATTTTTTAATGTAACTAATATTTATTTGTAATGCTCCAGAAAAATCTGTATTTTGGATATAGAGTTTCGTAGTAGACGTAAAAAAGATTTAGACTATCAACTTCCATTCGTCATGAATGGCTACATTATCTGAAATTATACTATACCAAGTTTTGAACAATATAAAATACCTAACCTTATCTCGAAATGCGTTTTGATTGTTTCATTTTTTAAAACTGCATATAAAATTTTAATGCTTCTATTAAAAATCGTTGCCAATTAAATTTTAAAATATGTATGACCATTACAAAAGAAATTTTATAGAAATAACAACCTTGTAAATTAGTAATTTACTCAGAAAAATAATACAAAAATGTTTCTTTTACAGAATAAAGTACCTCCAATTTTTTATAATGTTGATTTATACATTCTCAATGCTGTAAATATGTTTCTTAAGAAATTTGATATGGATACGTTTATTCGTAGTCTTTTAATCATTTTCATTTAATTTTGAAAAAATTAAAAATAGTTTTAATATCATTTTAAAAACATTTTATATTAACCTGCGAAATATCTTTGAGATGTTTTACAATTGAGAAAATCAGTTTTAGAATAGAATTTTCGATTTATTTTACATTAGTCTCGATCGTTTCATCTTAAAAGGATCTTTCGAGTACTTAAATAGTTTAAACGTATTTCGTCGTACATAGTGCCATATAATAGAGGTGTATCTGAAAAAGTTCTTTTTTTATATCTCAAAATTTTTACGCGGGCGGGTATTGCATCGTATGAAGCGATAAATTAAAAATCACTTTTCTAGCACTTCATGTTTTAGCTGGTACCTGCATACTTTCTATAGGATTAAATATATACAGATAAAAATACATGATTATTCATGAGCATATATGTGTACAAAAATTTTGTTTACAATATTATTTTGCCGTTTAAAATTAAAAGCTATCCACTGTCATATAACAAGTCATTAAAATTAAAAAAAAAACATTAAAAAAAATTAATTTCACAAAAAAATTAGAAAAAATTAACACACGATGTTAAACAAACAAAAAAATGAAAAAACTCAAACCGTATTTAGCATTAGTTACGCAAATGTATGCAAATACAAAGAAGCTCTATATAATCCATCGATTTTACATCGATTTTGTTTCATCACTCTCATTCAGCTTACCAGAGTCTTTTCTCAAGAAAATATTTTCCCATGCTGTATATCACATAAAAAATACTACCTCTGATATCTAATTTTTAATCCAAATGGTTAATAACAAAATCAGTAATTTTAATTGACAATTTAAATAAAATGTTTATTTGATAAAAACAAGTAATATAACATAAAGACCACTTTTACAGTTACAGTAACGCAATAAGCTTTATTTTTGGCACGTAAATTCTTTTACTTACAGAAAGAGGTCCGTTTTATAGTATTATTCAATCTCACACTCACACCTGCCTTTCACCTAAACACAGCAAGCGAACAACAAAACGACGATTAATGTATCCCTTTCGGTGAGTCAGACAAAGGGAAGAACTGGTATATAGGAACCAGACTGATATTAATGTTGCTCCTATACATTACACGGCTATACACTTAGGGTGTATGCATCACCCCCGATTCGCACAATGAAAGCCGCCCGCTGTCAAGATATAATGTAGCAACTTTAAAACCAATTATAAAAGCACGTGCAAAACAAACACAGCAGCTCAGCGCCACAACATCTACTTCTTCGTCCACTTTACCATAGCCTACTATACTGTACGCGACATACTCACCCTCGTGCTATATATATACAAAACCGAAGCTCTCGCGGGAAAATCGGCGGGGAGAAATATTATACTACCGTCACCGCACCCACCTTGCACCTCGCGAGCGAAAGTGATTGTGTGTTCTTTCTTTCTCTGTCTCACCGCACGCGCCGCGACGCGCCGGCTGACTGAGCTTACCTTGCCATTGGACGACCGATGAGGAGCGCGGAGAAGCACATAAGCAGCTAATGGTCGCGGGGCCGGCGCGCGGCGCGTGTTTACGCGGGAGCTAGGGAACCGGGCATCGATCCAACCGCGGGAGCCCGTGTTTCACCACATACCCGGTCCCCTACAGCACCTGCCCCCGACTTAAGTGTACACGGCGACGTGTTTACACCTGTGCGCGGCGATTTTTGCTCGCTCACACGGGGGGGATCTTGTATATATGGATAGTTTATATAAGGCTGCGGTTATACGGCAAGGGAGAAAATCTGTTGAACGTTGTTTTAATGTTTACTCGGACTGTGGTGGTAGAAACTGACAGGTGTGAGATTAATATTTTTTAGTAAAATAATGAATCAAACGCGCGTAGAAAAGATATAAGAAGCTAAAGCTCTGGTATATTTATATATGTGCTATTAAAAACTATCCGTATTGTAAAATCATTGGAAAGTTATATTTAAGAGACAAAAGAATGACTAAGTTACGAGAATTACGTGCTGGTATATAAGCACAAGACTCTAGTATCATGAATTACAAAAGTCAATTTTAAAGTTCGTTTACACCTGCAGTATATAATATGTTTATGTACTTTGGTTTATACACCTACAAGTGGTGTGTTGACCGAATAAAGGCATATCTTTTGCCATACTCGGTTTCGATCCATATGCTTCTTCAAATCATGGCACATACAACCTTCCGAACAGTCCTTTTCAACATGTCGCATTCCGTAGAAGCTTATTAAATACCAAACATATCAAATTCATATCATCTCTCACACCTTTTATTTATGAGTCTTATATGAGTAAATCCAGAATTTTGTGACCCTTTTCGTGTTCCAAAACTTTTTTTTGGAGCACACCTATGAGACGCGTTTTTTCTGGCACATTACACCTTATATTATAAGAAAAAAACGTTGTCAAATCTAAAACTCGTGGGTGACATCCATTTTTTGCTGCATTTCATTTTTCTTATGGGAATTTAAGATGGGAAATATGGACGAAAAGTGGTCATTGATAATTAACCAATAGCAAGCTATTGAAGTGGCCAAAAAACATTCCACAAAAAGCGATTAAAGGAGAAGAAAAGAACTTCAATTTGAGATGAGAATCGGAAAAATCGGTCAATTTGGTGAAAAGTTACGTACATTTGAAAATCGCTAAAAATGACGAAAAATGAGCGATTTTTCCCGAATCCATGTAATTCAATGATTTTTGATAATTTTTAGCGTTTTTCAAATGTACGTAACTTTGCGCCAAATTGACTGATTTTTCCGATTCTCATCTCAAATTGAAGTTCTTTTCTTCTCCTTTAATCGCTTTTTTGTGGAATGTTTTTTGGCCACTTCAATAGCTTGCTATTGGTTAATTACACAGCCACACAAAAAAAAGAAAGTGGTCAAACCCAGAGCACTGACTATCATATCCTTATGTATTTTGAT
>JAYJLV010117269.1:19571-32411 GCA_036873485.1 Torymus texanus | reverse complement strand
ATATTGTTTCAAAATTAAAAACAAAAATAAAAACTCTACAACGAATAAAACAAAAACGAACACTTTTTTAATGGTCTTAGAAAAATACATTGATATTTACAGGCTATTTTTTAGTAGCCTTTGTGGAAAGTAATATTTTCTTAGATTATACTGGAATATAATATCTCGAAAATATGTATATAATTATTAATCAGTTACAATGCGATTTTAATGAAATTACGTTATTTTTGTTTCAGGTGAGTACACAGCAGACTGTCATTTTTGGCAATTTCGTAAACAGTTGTAAAGGGTGATGTAAATTAAAATTTTTCTTCATATCGTATTGACATATAATATAAATATTTTTTGATAAATTAAAGTAATTACGTTGTAGTTAATTACGAAGGTGTTCATTACGTTGGCCTCGTGTTAATTAATATCATATTTCTTTTGTAAAGCATAATTATTTATTTACTAAAAAAGTTTTTAAAAACAAATAACTCAAATATTACTGTCGAAAGCTCTAGAATAGACGTAGTTTAAACGTGAAAAAATAAAACGCGCCATAAAAATAATGAATATTTGATGCTGGAAAGGTTAAAGAATTATTCGAGCCACACGCAAAGCAGTAATTTGATATGTTAATATGTTATCTGGCTATTCAATATTTTAGTACTCGGAGCTTGCAACATGAAACTTCGGAGGATCGGTTTCGTGATTTCATATTATCTTTAACAACCTCATTAAAATCCATAATCTAGTGGGTTTAAGTATTGTTATCAACTTACACAAAAACGGACGTTAAAGCATATATAATAATGATTTCAAAATTAGTTTATAATTTTAAATGTACATTAACAATTATTGATATATTATAAATAGAACGTCAATGATTTTATATCTATCAATAAATATTAAATTCACAAAATGAATTATCATTCATTGCCATTTAATCATTAATTCAACCGGTTATATTTATTGAATCAAAGCGGAAACGCGATCCAATTGACTGATATGTTCAAGATTCAATAAATTTTAAAATGAAAGACGAGCGACAGTTTAGACAAATTTGCCAGCAATAAATCTATGGAAACTGATCTAATAACAGAAGCGATCGAGCGCAACGACCGCATATTAACAAGCTCATCGTGTAAATCATATTATATACCAGCCGATAATAATCGATTCGCCACGAATTTAAAACTCCACCCCGTCGCTTGCACTATACTATATACGTATACATATATACATAGCGCCAGGAACGTCGAAACAAATTAGATTTCAGCGTCGAAATCGAACGCAGCTGCCGTCCTCTCCCTCTCTCTCTCTCGGTTCTCGCGCGTTTGGGAGTTCTGCCAAGGCAATAGACATAATGAAGCCAGCTCAGCGAAAAGTATACGTCTCATAAACCGCGACGGTATAGATTTCTCTCTAAGGTCCAAACACATAATGCCACTGCCGATGTCCTGACAGATTGTATTAAAAATAATCCGACGCGTACAAGCACGCGTAGACGATCTTGGTAGAAGTATTAGCACGCGGAGAGAGCAAGAGAAGCTGGGAAGGGGAAAGGGTAGCGGATCGATATAACCCCCGGAGGGTCAAGAATTCCTTTATGGCTTGTGCGCGGAGAGAGAGAGAGAGAGGATGCGAGAGGACATGAATAAAAGATGTAGACGCGCGAGCGCGTTCAGCCCATAAATCGTTAATTGCGCAAAATATGCTCCGTCGAAATGCGGAGCGGTACGGTGGCTTGCGATTATAAGTTATTGATTCGGCTAGGGAGGGAATGTGTCGAATTTTTGCGGGAGAATAATGAGGACAGTTTTTTTCGGGGATGACTAGAATGTTTCGACGTACGTCGTGGTGAGGTTGTGCAAGAGGAGGTCTTGGAATTAGTTTGATATTTAAATGTGGCAACTATTTTCAGGAATAGTATAGAGTGTTTATTTGATGGAAGAAAAGTATAAAAGAATTTTTTTGATATAAGGCCTTATTATACAAATTTTTTTCTCTTTTATGAAGGTTATATAGAGATTTTTTTAGAAATCTTTTACGAAAACATCAACATCAATCCAGATGTAAAATTAATTTTTATATAGATATATTTTTTTTTATATAAACTGTCAAGACTAAACAAAGATTTGAAAAAGTAACAAAAAAAGTTAACATGAAAACGTTATCTCACAATATTAATTAATCAATTTATTCAAATCATGATCTACGAAATACACACACACATTTTTTGCACTAAATTACTTATTTCATTCTCAATTATCTCTATCATGAATAAGTAAAATAAGTAAAAGATACTTCCATCTAATTCCTACAATTTGGCACCAACCACAGCACACCAGCAATCCTACTGGTATATACACTTCCACCTAGCAACACCGAAATTTCACTCCACCTCAGCAGCGGAAAAAGAAGCCGAAAATTACAATGGTAAATCCAGGCCGACCTCGAATCATCGTACGAGCACGTGTACACCACTCCTGTATATATACATCAACCACGTAATTGCGCGCGAATTATGCCTGCGTGAGAGAGGCAGGCAAGCAAGGAAAACACAAGCCGAGCTAACTCGCTTAGCCGAGGAAAATACGCGTTTGCGAGCGGCCTTGGCGAATATCATTATGGAGTCTCTCTCTCTCTCTCTCTCTCTCTCTCTCTCGTCTCTTTCCTCTCCCTTCAGAGGCAGACGAAAGCGTTGAAATATACGCTCGTGCGTCTTCTTTGTGCGACACAATGCGGCTGCAAAGAGAGAGAGAGAGAAAGCGAGAGTAAGCGTTTTGAAACTTCGGGTGTACATTTGTAGTTTCGAGAGGGTACACACGTCTGTGTATGCTTATATACACGCTCGTCTAATTATTGATGTGCGGTCGGGCAAAAGGTTAGATATATGTGTATAAGCGTAGAGTTGCAGAGAGTTTGTATGTACAAGTGTATCTATATACGTGTGTGGTATACGAGTGGTTCTGAGATCTGTGAGGAAGATTTTTCCTGCGTTTTTTTTATTTTCGAAATGGCAGTTTTTGTTTCAACGTTATCTGATTTACCGGAGGGGCTACACACGCTCGGAATCGGCAAAACTGCGTACTCGTGCATTTTTTCGGCGGCGTTATAACGTATTTTTTTTTTCCTCCCTCTCTTTCTTTTCCCTGTTTTGTTTTGTTTTATACGCAAAGCAAAAATGTTTCGTCGGAAACAACAGAACATTTTCCACAAACCCAGATGCACATGCGGATTTCCGCGCGCGCACGCGTTCGTGGAAAAACGAATATGGCATTTGCAGTAAAAAAGAGCGACGAAAACGTTGAAGCTTTAGGTAGCGTAGACTTTTGGTGTAAGGAGTGTATGTATATACATACACGTGTAATGTTCTTGACTTCCAAATAGCAAAGAAACAAACAGTACAAGCTTACAATTATGTAACCGTAGAATAACCAAAGACGAAGAAAAGCTTTTTACCATTTCGCCTTATATCTCTGTATAGGCATCTACGACGTAAAGAGATAAGGCGATATTTACAACGCTAATTACAAGCATGTAAAAGTTTTATGCTCACCCGCGCAGCGATCTCGAATAAGTGGAAACGTAAAATCTACATCGAACTAAGTAAGTTTCCCCCGTCCACGATTCCCTCGCGGGGGGTAGAGGTGAAGTCATTATTACCTTCTCTCTCCTTCTCTCGCAGCGCGAGTACTTAAATCTTCTTTTACAACCTACTTTTCTGAACGAAAAAAAAAAGAAATGAGAGAATTTTATCGCACGCGCAGGCACCGATAACTATTAAAATGTAATCACGGGGATCCATAACGTATTATATACATATACACACAAGGTGTAAGCATTCCAAAAAATCGCGTGCAAACTGTATACGAAACTCGAAGAGAATAAGGTAAAGAAGGTCCAGAGAAAGAGGAAAAATTATTCGCTTCGAGTTCATTTGCATGGGCTGCCGGTACGGCTCATAAAAGATTCTCCTTCCCGCCTCCGGGGATAATTCACGGGGCGTAGTAGCTTCGTATTATATGTATATATTCTTACTGATCGTGCGAGCGCTTGTCATTAAGTACCTCATCAACGCGTCAGTCATCGACACCCTGGAGGCCATGCAGCGACCCAATTTCTCGGCCGCTTTCCATTAAATTTCCGTGCTGGGATTGTTTTTTCATAGCTGTTTCGCCGTTTATTTCTTTGATTCGTGTAAGGTCTGAGGAGTAAACGCAAGGGTGAAAAGATTTGCACAGAGAAGGAAAGGAATCTATATAGCCGACGTTGAGGTGCGTGGGTATGTAGAGTCTGGCTTTTGCTGCGTAATGAGGGTTTTGCAATTGGTTAGGTGAGTGAGAGAAAAAGAGAGGCGTTGGAGATGAATTTTTTTTTTTTTAAAGAAGGTGTAAGGGTTTACTTACGTAGTTTACAAGAATGAATATTAGAGGGTTCGAGAAATGAAACTGGATAAATGTATGATTTTATGTGTGAGTGAACGTGAATTTTGGTTATTACAAATAGTGGGTTTAATCTGCTTTATCATGTATTTAAAGAATTTAAAACAGCTTTGATATAAATACTGTTGTGTTAAACCAATGGTTTAGAATAAAAAAAACAATAAGAATTAAATCCTCGTTGCTCATACTCAATTATTTACATCAAAGCGCGTTACGATTGTTATCCAACATTACAAAAATTCCAGTTGCAATTGCTTTTATACTCTGATACTACTTCGATTCAACAGTCGATCAACAACTGGCAAACAAAGCATTTAACTTCCGGAAAAAAATTGATCATCCGTTCAGGCCACCGCGAAAAATACACAATGCTATATTGTTTGTATTTAGTTTTCACCACTCGTTCCCTCGTCCCCAAAAGAGCGACTATTTAACGCTCTTTCGAAAAACCGATTAGGGAGTCGTTTGGAAATTTCTCACTGCTCTTCATCTAGTTTTTACAGCTAAAACGTTTTCCAATCAGCGAAGAAATCAGAGCTCGTAACTCGCGTAAAATGGAAAAGCACTTAAAAAGTGCTTTCACGTATATACTCGGGGAAAAAATTCGAAAATAAAAATCCGTTGGAAATTTAAAAAAAAAAGAAAAGAAAGCAGAACTCACGCATATAAACCTCTGTTATATACCAACTATAGATATCAGGTTACGAGAATTCTCACATGCAGCATACTCCATTGAAAATATAAACTAATAAATCATCATCATCCGATGCTTCTACTTCTACTGCTGCTCTCTTCACTGCATCCTCGAGTTTGCTCTCTCGCTCGCAATAATTCATTCCGCCAATCAAACCACCACCACCACTCTACTCCATTATACACACCGACTACGTTTTTCTTTCCTCTCTTCACTCTCCTTCCGCCACGCACTCGAACCACGGCTCGTTTAATTATGCGATCGCGCGCTTCTCCGGTTTTACGTTCCTTTTGAACGTGCAGACGACGAATTTCACTGGCGGTTGTGTTGTACTACTGCTGCTGCTGCTACTGCTGTGCAGTCATAAACCCGAGTGGAGCATCTTACTCAGTCTCTC
The DNA here is from genome assembly GCA_036873485.1 of Torymus texanus. Classification (NCBI taxonomy): domain Eukaryota; kingdom Metazoa; phylum Arthropoda; class Insecta; order Hymenoptera; family Torymidae; genus Torymus; species Torymus texanus. Next base: position 26,887 of record JAYJLV010117269.1, on the reverse strand, counting down.
TCTCTCTCTCTCTCTCTCTCTCTCTCTTCGCGCGCGAACTGTAAAACAGTAATTGATTCCGTCGACTCTGGGCTACTGCTGGTTGCGCTCTTTTCGTCCGCTTCTACTTGCAGATTCGATGGGCTGTGCTCTCTTGGCTTTTACGAGGCGTGCCGGATTTATCGATTTTTGTTTTTGTTTGAGGTCTCGCATACGGTTGATACTAGAGCCGTATGCTTCGTACGGAATATGTTATGTTAATTAATTAAGATTGGAGATGAAGAATTAATTTGATTGTTTCGATATTTAGAAGTGGATTGCTATCGGTCTAGACGTAATGTTCCGTATGTTAACATTTGGAAGATACATGTAAACTTGTTAGTTATTAAGTAGAACTGTTTATAGAATAGTTCGCAATACTTGATTGTAAATAAATCAATTCTTTCTTGTACTAGAAATTGATTGTGTTTCAATAATAATTTTATAAATTAAAAAGAATTCAACGCTTAAACTAAAGCATTAATGAATGTTTTTAAAATTACTTTACACTTTGAAAGTAAGAATAAAGAAGAAATAAAATAAACTGCAATTTCAGCCTTCTAATTTTACAAACAGCGCACGCAAAGGATAAATAAAGACTAGTTAAGGTTCTAGAATGTTGTTAGTGTACGTTTAATCGACGTCTTGCCAGAAAGGGATCTTAATGAGAAGCATCTAATTTCTCAGAATTCTCGTACAAGACAATTAACAATCTGTTGAAAATTCAAGCTCCAAACTAAACTTATCCAAATAAGTATCTGTAAACTAATTTTAAAATTAGAATTTCATAAAATGAAGTACATATAATTGCCATAATGATGAAATATGTTCTAATTCTAATTACAAATTATTAATATCCAATAATATTTAATAATATGCACATCAAAAAGTAGATTACATCAATTCGTAATGGTATAATGAATATAAAATTCAAAGACTTTCAGCTACAGTTATTCGAGATCATCAGCTTTCATTAGTTACGTTTTAATTACAACGCGTATGACTTCTGTTAAATTTGCAATAATTATATAATAATCACTGTCAATTTCCCAATTAAATTATAACCGAATTTAATTTGACAATAAAAAAATTAAACACATATATGCTCAAAGCACCTTACGGTACATATACGTGATCCAAATAATGTCGAATGCATCGGATACCAAACTAATGTATATCACATGTTTTCTAACTAATTGTCAAACCCAATGGGTAAGACCACATTTCGCTCGTAAAAGTATAAACGGTCGAGCCTGGATTATTTTGCGTCCGTCCTATCGAATTCATTCTCCGTCCGGCTTCCCGTCATTATTACAAGCGCAATAATTAGACTTTTCTCCCCACTTTCTCTTTCTCTTTCTTCTCCACAATCCCAGCAAACGAAATTCCCTCTTTCTCTCGCTCACTGGCGCAAAGCGACGTAGAAAGTTTTTCAGTTTCAGCGCACAGAGAGAGAGGGGGAGAGAGAGAGACAGAGATACAGAGAGCGAGCACAGCTTTGAGTTTTATCCAGCCTGGAAAATTGATGCGGAAAATTAATTAGATTTTCTCGCGCGCGGACGGGCGGCCGAGCACAAAGAGCGAGAACACGAGAGCTAGCAGGTGAGGATGGAAGGACCGTCAGAGCGACGGAGACAGTGATATTCTAATCGGATTACGTACTTTCGCGCTCGGTGTACAACTATACGCTCGTGTACTCGTTTTGTATGTGCCGTGCAGCAGCAGCAGCCCTAACTCGTTTTCTCTCTCTCTCTCTTTCTCTCTCTCTCTCTTTCTCTCTCTCTCTCTCTCTCTCTCTTTCTTTCTTTCTCTCTCGCCGTATCTTTCCCGAGTTTTCGGACGTTTTCCGCACGGCGAAAGAGAAAGGAGAAAGGACAGAAAAGGTGTCTCTGAAGTGGACGTGAGAAGCGGCTGAGGTACGTGGAGAGTTCCGTGGAATTAGGTTTGCAACCCGGCTCTCATCCGCGAGTAATGCAAACCATCATAAAAGCGGAACGGTTTGCATTTCGACGTGAAGGCTGAGCTAGAGGCTCTATTTTTATACGGTAAATGAGACGACGGTGTGCATGTTAAGCGTAAGTGTTTCAGTTAGAGGCGATGCAGCATATAAGGGAACGGAGTTGTGATCTGAGTTTTGGTAACGAAGGATGCGGTTAGTTTTATTCGGTTGCGTTATATGGGAGTTTTTTTTTTGGGTTTTTGAGAAAAACTGTTTTCAATCTTTTGTGTATATATAGCTAACAGGTGTTTTATAGTAAAAAAAAGAAAACGCCATGTATCAAAATTAACGTTGGCACATTTTGTCTATTCTACCTCAGCCCCTATATTTCCTTATACACTCTTAATCCTCCTCGATCCATTACCTCTAAACTACTATACCCCGACTCTACTTTCCCATCAAACTTCGTCCACCTCATCCTACCACCACTATCACACCCCTATACACACTTCAAAGCCAAAAGTCAATTCAGTGTCAACGCACACACACACACACACCCACGCGCGTCTGATCCTTCTGTCCCCCTTCCCCCTCCAAACAACGAAATCATTCAACAACCATTTCACCTTTATATATATATAACGTCTCCCCTTAGCATAGACCTCTCGTGTCCTTAGCTCCTCAAGACTAGGCGCGTGTATAGTAACAGCTCTAGCTATCCATACAAATCAACCAGCAGCAGCAGCACTCTCTCTCTCTCTCTCCCCCTCTCTCTCCCCCTTCACCTGCGCTACACTCGTGCGCGCGTGCGCTCGGCATTAATCCATCGAATTTCACACGGCTTAGCAGTAATGCGATTACACGCGAGTCTCTGCCGCGCGCATGCCGCGCACGTGCGTATATATATATATACATATATATAGATGCTTCTGTCCCACTGCAACAGTAGTAGTAGGAGCAGCAGCTACGTTATGTTCTATATATATATTACGCATCCTAGACGCCCTTCGCGTGAGAGCAATCTCGCGTTCTCTCTCCCCTCTCTACTCCTCTGCGTATAGTTTGCCCTTTAAAGGAGATGTCACCCTCGCATTCCCGGGCGTTACGTTATTACGCTGCCGATGAATGGAGAGAGAGAGACAGGAGATGTATATATAGTTCTACGTATGCAGAGAGAGAGAGAGAGAGAGAGAGTTTTGGTATGAGTCAATGGATAGAGGCATGCGTTCGCACGCGAGCTCTTGCCGCAGCTCTATACCTAGGCACTCGAGTTTCCCCGCTGTGTTTTCGTGCGGGTAAACGCGTTTGCGTATTTCGCGTGGGTGGAGAGAGAGAGAGAGAGAGAGAGAGAGAGTGCAGGTGGAGGAGGAGGCAGCCTATAATGCACGCGCGCACGCATCCTAAACGCGGCCTGGCATCGCCTTTGTTTTCAGTAGGCGGGACTCGTGCGCCCCGGAACAATCGCTAATTGGGCCCGCGGGGCAATAACGTGTACCTGACGTGTGTACGTATATATGTATGTGGCTCTTTTGTTGCTTACTTCGATGCTGCGTATATGCGTGGATAGGTACATATATGTATATATACGTTGTACTCTTCGCTATACTCGCGCGAGTTTGTTTATCAAGTTGTGCGCTGCGCGGCCCCGAGTTGACCAAAGGAATTCATGCGTGACTGGATTTCAGGCCTTGACTTTGTACCCCCCCGAAGCGGGATACGTACGTGTCCAGTTATACTGTTGTTGATTTTGCGTTATTAATTAACGAATTTATTTATCTTGGTGGGTGGATCTGAAGGCATTGGCGGTTAACCAAATAGTATTTTAACGTATTTGGATAGTATGGTGTATATAGAGATAGAATTCGTTCTTAAATGTATGTTAGTTTCTAAGGATTATATACCTAATATATTATTGAAAACAAAATTAAGTATATTCTTCAAGAAAATTTTTTTCAAAAAATAAACAGAAATATCAAGTAGTAATAGTAGACCGAATCCATCTCAAATAGAATAGCCAGGGTATGCCCACCACACCGAACACAAATTTTATTGTATTTTATTTTATTTTTTTTCTCATTCTATGGGCAAAACTTCAATATCCGACATACACGATTTGGTAGATATTAACATCCCTTATCTTCATTTAAATTTTCATATAAAATACATGAGGTTTTTGAAAAAAATGCCTTTTCTCAAAAAGTGCATTTTTTAGTAAAAACTGCATAACTTATGAATTTTTTTATTTATGTCATACAGGACATGAAAGAAGGCGCTGATCTGAGTAAGATCGCGTTACTCAAAAACTTAAAAAACTCGTAAATTGGCAGCTGTTTTAAAATGACCTTGAAAAATAAAATTTTAAAGTTAAGATTTTGTACAAATTTTTTACATTACCAACCGGGTCTCATTTTAGTACAATCGATAAATGAAAAAATACGTGTCGAATCATTTTTCGAGAAGAACAGCAATACTTTGATTCTAAAATCATCAGTGTGGTAGGCATACTCTGGCTGTTCGATTTGAGATAGATTCGGCCATTAATATAGTTTATTCTATTACTTAACAAACCTATAATAAAAATACCAAAGAGCATAACACCAACAAAAAATATAAAATTTTCAGCAGAAATTATAAAAATTCAGCTTTAAAACCATCATATTTGTAGACCTAGAACATAATTAGAGGAAAAACACGCACAACTTAAAATCGCTTTGGAAAACTTTTTATTTACACGCGTAAGAAGATAAGACAGTGAATGAAAACTAAACCAAGGCCTCAACTACACCCTGTAACAAAAACCCCCGAGTCATTACCACAAACGGCCGCATAAAAAATCGTCGCCTCCCTAGAACTAAAGAAACAGACATTTGCACGCGTGTCTTTGCACAACTTAATACATTAACCATATCACCTTCCACACCGTCAGCCCGTAACAAACTTTAAAAATTTGCGTTTCCCTTCGGGAGATACCCAAGCGAGCGAGTGAGATCCCATAAAAAACATACGTCCACCTCGCTCTCTTGTTGAGCGTGCAATAATGACAAGGTCTTACGTAAGCCGAGAGGTAGTGGTGAAAAAAAGTAACCACCGAGTCGCTGCGGAAATTTTCTCTTTCCTACACATGCGGCCGCAGGTTTTAATAGTGCCAGCGTTCGTGCGCCCTTAAACTCCCTCCCTCTTCTCTCTCTTTCATCTCCGCTTTTTATCCCCAGCTTTTTTCCCCGAACGCGCGCTGCAGGTTTTTCCTCTGCCAATATTTTTAGAAAATTAGAATTTTACCGGACGAGGGTGAATCGATTTTTTCTTTCATTTTTTTCGCTGTAGTTGGGTTGAACACGCTGCGCCTGGCGTTATATTTTTAACGGCTACTGTATTAACAGTCTAGCGAATTAAATGCCTCTCTCACTTTCCTTAAATATACGCCACGTTTTGTACACGTTTAAAGGTAATTTCGTTATTTAATATCTAATATATGGTTCACTAAAAGTACAAGTTTTATAACAAAAATATACATGTCAAACAGTTTTCATTGATCGGACGTGCCACTCGAATGTGCTTAAATATGCACCGCGCGTATTCTATGTAAAACACTATAAGTTTTCTCTTGATACTCGACTCACACGGTACATTAAGCGACTGCTGTATGCCTGTCAGGCATAATTTTTTTAACTCTAAGGGTCCATAACGTTCCATCATTTAAATTTACATATTTGAGATAAATAACATCGATACAAAGAATATTGTTTATTCATTCAAGATAAGAGGGGTGTATAATGTAAGGATAGCTTTAAAGTTTTCATTGTTATGAAGCGTCTTGATTTGACGTTCAAATTAGATAATAAATTAGGGGAGAGTTGGGAGATATATTACTTTTTTTTATTCAACCCGAAATATTTATATAGTACATTTTATATAGATCTATAGTTACAATACTTAAAATCTATAACTTATAATTAGAAAAATAAAGAAAAGATATAATACTAGTGGTAATTTCTCAAAAATCAATAACCTATAACATTATACTCTTATTTTTTTATGTAAAATTATATAACCATCATTTTGACATTAAAACTATTTTCACTATCCGCTCATCTTCAACACATAGCAAACAGACTATGCTAGCAATAAATTAAAAAAAAATAACTAAGAAACAAATTCAAATACCAGAAAATACAGTTCAGTAACCTGCACTCACTCCGATATCCCCTCAACCGTCGACAACTTTATACACACACAACACCTTCCCATAGTCATCGGGTCATTCACCTATACCTCTTCTCCCTTCATCTACCCTATATCCACAACTCAGTCTCACCCGCTGCACCAAATCATTAAAATTCGAAGTAACGCTTAAGACAGTCATCTTCCATCACCTTCGAACCGATGCAACAGCAAAGCTTCTGTCTCTCTCTCTCTCTCTCTCTCTCTCTCTCTACTATACACCAAAGTCTCTTCGCCACCACAGCCAGTATAATTCAACCGCCAATTTCAGCGGCCAAGCGAGCTACCGAGCGAACGATCGACTTTCGAGCCGCGACGGTGGATTATGGAAATGCCCTCGCTCCCCCCCCCCCTTGCCCACGGAATATTTAGATCGGTCGCTGCACCGCGTGAAGGCGCTCGCCCGTGGCGACAAAGTGCCCACCCCCCTCGCTACCCCTTTCAATGGCCTTTGTATATATATATATATGTGTGTATGTATCGGAGCAGGTGTGTAGAGGACGGTGCCGTAAGTGAGAGAGAGAGAGAGAGAAAGGGGAGGGTCTGTGCGAGCAGCTCGAGTGGAAACGAATGGTGGCGGTAGCTGTGGGATGGAGGAGGGAAATTTGCGGGGAGAGGAGGAGGAGGAGGAGGAAGATAGAGAGGAAGAGAAAGAGAGAGAGGGTTAGTGCTTTGGGGTGTCGTTGACTTTTGGACTGGTTTTGGATGGGTCGGATTGCGAGCGTTCTCTTCCGGGGAATGTTGGGATGTTGGGTGAGATTTTATTGCGTCTGGATGGCTTGTTGGACGGCATGTCGGTTTAATTTAACATAGGATTTTTAAGAGAACTGTAAGTCTTATTTGTAGAATTATCCGGTGGATGAAACGGTTTTTGTTTTGATTCATTTCTATTGTCTAGTAGAATGAATAATATCGTAATTTATTACCGGGAGTTATTGGATTTTAACACTTAGAGATTCGAAACTTTGAATTTCAAAGTTCTCTTCAGCTTTCTCTCTCTCCCTCTCTCTCTCTTCTTATTTTATATTTTAAATTAATTTCTATAGTAACAGAAATAATATTGTATCTTCTAATTAACACGAAAGTTTTTGGAGTTAAACATGAAAGTTATACAAAAAAAAAAATTAAATGTAAATTT
>JAYJLV010117269.1:0-19471 GCA_036873485.1 Torymus texanus | reverse complement strand
TGTATCTTCTAATTAACACGAAAGTTTTTGGAGTTAAACATGAAAGTTATACAAAAAAAAAAATTAAATGTAAATTTTTTAAAAAAATTCAACTAGACTAAGATAGAGTAAAAAAAAGTGCAACTATTATATACGTCATATCATGACATCTACGCTCACGGTTTCCAACAACAAACGCAGCTAAAACCAAAAAAAAGACGTGCATTTAATTTGCATTTCCGGAGCCCTTTAGAAAGCAACAATTTTAATTAAATATATAACACATAATGTGGGTCAGGTAAAAAGGCCATTGCTCCGCCATTTCATTCCTTCTTTCTCTCTCACACAGCCGCTGCACGGCTCTCTCCCTCGTTCATTTCGCAAACATTAAATCCGAATTTACACTCCATCAATTTAATCTTTTATTTACCACATGGCGACACGAGGCTGCAATTTTTGTTGCTAAGTAACGAACTCTCTCTCTCTTTCTCTCTCTCTCTCTCTTTCCCTCCTCGTTCGGCGCAAGATTAATATTATCGTTTAATTTCCGGCGTATATACATACTGATTTTGTTTCATCCCAAAAATCTCTTCTCGCCGCCATACTTCGTACAATACTTCCTCGTTTTCTCTCTCTCCCTCTCTCTCACTTACTCACTCACTCCCTCACTCACGGATTACGGAATATTCGCGATTTTTCGCCAGCCACCCCCGAGCTCCTGGATTTCAGCTGATAAGCATAAAAGCCATTTTGCATTTTTCACGCACGCACAAGGGGAAAGAGAGAAAGAGAGAAAGAGAGCGAACGAGCAACTCTCGTTCGTGTTATACCCATCAATTATTGAACGATCTTTCAGCGCTATCGCTGATTACGCGAATTTTAATGGATATCGCGATCCATCCTCAACGTACCATTTGCTGGAAGCGCACTTCCCGCTTGCACCGTTTTTATACTCTCGCTCGCTCGACTGCGCTCTTGACGTCCGGTTAGGAAAGAGAGAAAGAGAGAGAGAGAGAGATATATAGAGGATCATCGTTGTTTTTTTGTGTGTACGTGTGTACGTACGTATGTATGTATGTTCGTGTAGATAGTGTGTGAGTTCGATTCCGTGCGAGAGTGTAGCGCGTGCTCTCTGTTTTATGTACGGAGTTAAGAGGATTTCCAGGAGGATTATGGAGTTTTCTAATGCGCCGGTGAGGTGGTTGCTGCTCCTCCTGCTGCTGGTGTGCTGTTGTTGTTTGCTTTTCTATTAGCAATCGTTTAGTCGATCAAATATTTAAGGTAGAGTGCAGATAGTGGGTGATATTTAGGTATATGGCGATGAGGTTCTTGAATATAAGAGGTTTATTATTCAGAATAATGTGTACGTGAATATTTTGCCGTATCTTTTCTTTTTTTTTACTTTCAATTATAAAAAAAAATAAAGTGGTAATAGAATTCGCGATATTCTTGTTAAATTTTGTACGGTAAAAAGCGCTCGGATAATATCTATTTTTCATTTATAAAATGAAACTTTTATTTCAATAAACCGAACTTTGTAAAAAAACTAATTGAAGTATGACTTTTTTAACAAAAGCATTTTAATTCACATCGATTTGTCTTATGTTCTTTTCAAAAGCTCAAAGCTTCATTCATCCGCAATGCCGCATGATAAATACGTATGGCCGTTGGCTTTTTATCCAACAAATGTTACGTCCATTTTGAAAAATACCACCGCAAATGAAATTAATGTAAAAGCCAATCAATAAATCTTCTAAATATTGAGCATAAAAAGCGCGAGTTATTACGCATAAGTTTTATTACGCTATAAAAGCATATTTCTCAAAATCCTGGCACAGTGCACTAGAGGCGCATACCTGTAATAAAAAAAGAATAATGATTCTCGAGAAAATAAATAATCCAAACACAATTACAAAATCATTGGGGTTCATTGAATTTTGTAATACCATATTCGCATTAATATTGTAAATGAAACATTCACAAATGGAAAATATAATATAGATAATAATCAATCGTCACGGTATTGTTAAGTATATTATATTAAAACATCCTTTTCGCGTAATGAATATTCTATTTGCACAAGTTCTATAAATATTAGTAATCTGTAGATCCCTTAAATAACTAACACACATGTATACATATTACGCTAGTGCAAAATATTTTATTCATAATAAAACATTTCAGTTACCGCGTCAACTTAACCAAAATTTAACAAACTTTATTATTCTCGCTAAATCTTAATTTATAACACAAACAACCACGTAGCGAACCCAGCCCCGAGCCTGTTTGCTAAAATTAATCGAATATGAAATAGCAAGGCAGTCGTCAACGAACCCTTACCGCAGACACTCCCCTTCCTCCACCCCCTCACTCTCCAAAGCAACCGAAAAAACCAACAACCCCTTAATCTCGTAAAACAGCGTGGAAACAAGTAGCAACAGCAGCAGTAGTGGCAGCCTCTCTCCCCCACAAAAAAAAACGACGACAACGTCGTCGTCGCGACGCTAACGGCATGGGCGTAACCTCCACGCTCACCCTAACGAGTTTATCGATAATTTTCTCATCCTCCCTCACCACCGTCCCTCTGCCCTCTTGGCTTACGAAATTGCAAAATATCATTGTGGGGTAAAGGGGCGACGTCGCGAAGTTAACTGCATCTGCTGCCGTCACCGCGAAACAAACTGAATACTAATAACGTTCGCCACGACGCGCGTATGGGTATATAGCGTTGCGCACACGGCGCATTACACTTTCCCCCCCTCTGTGCTGTGTATACATACATCTACAGTACGACATTGAGCAGTTGGCTGGTACTCTCTCTCGCTCTATCTCTCTCTGTGCATGTTGTTACGTAGCTGACGCGGAGGGAGGGAATGGGATACGAGATGGATTGTTGTGCGTGAGGTGTGCATGCTTGTGGCCTTTCGATGAAATTCGAATTGCTGTAAATTCAGTAACGGTTTATGTTTTTCGATGCACGACGGATGAATAAATGAATAAATAACAACTGAGGCTCGATTGGAATTTATTTAAGTACGAATGACTGACATGTGTATGTTTTTTGTGGGGACGGTGGGAGTTTGTTGCAAAAAAATAATGAATAAATATATAAATAGAGTGGTGGACGAAAGTGTAATAGCGAACGAGAAATTTAAGGGTAGGTGAAGGGTAAACATTGAACATTTCTTGTCGATAAAGAAGAATCTCTTGTTAAATGTTACATATAATTTTTTTACAAAACATAGCAGAATAATATTTCACTATCAGCTTCAGAAATCCTTTATTCGGACATTAACATCTCAAAAAATCTCAATTCCACTACACCAACATTTCCACTACACCAACATAAACTACACCGTTGCCAGCTTTTAATCCAAAATCATCATCGTCTAATCACCACCTTACCCTTCTACCCCGCGATATCATTATTCTCACCTCTCTATTATCAACTCCACACACTGTTTACACAGCAATTTGCCACCCCCCAAAACTTCGGTAATTTAAAATTTCGCGCAACACATTCCGCCATATACATATACGTACGCAACGAAGCTATGTTTCCACACGCGCTATATATAGATATATTTTCATCCCCCCCAATACGCTCCGTACATATATACGTACGTATATAAGAGAAGGGCGCATATGTGTATTTTAGAGTACGCGAAAGCGAGCAGCAGCAGCAGCGCAGTACCGTAATAACGTTTCCGTTTCTAATCTGCTGTGTAGCGTGACGCCACGTATATACTATATATATATATATATATATACATACACGTATATCTATATAGATACACGCGTATACGTAGTACACTGTTATAACGTACGGACGAAAAGTTTTCGCTGCGCATGGGGATGGGCGCGCAGTAGTTGTAGCAGCAGTAGTATAGCTATAGTACGTTGTAACAGTTCGTTCCGTGTGTTTGAGCCGAGCACAGAGATGGAGTTGAGGGGGGTTGGCTCGCTTTGATTGTTTGCTACTTCCGGGATTTCCACGCTACCCTGTGCGGTGGCAACTCTCCATGCGTAAAAATGTCTCATTGTACGTTTTACGTGAGGAGTTTAAATGTGGATTTTTTATTGGCTTACGATGGTTATATTGGGCTATGCGCGTGTATCAGCGCGTGGTTTATGACCATGGTTATGAGTGTTTAGAGACATTTTTCGGGTACCCATAGGGTTCCGCAGGCTCGCGTAATAAAGGACGAGTTCGCGTAGTAGGAGATCGTAAAAGGCACTTATATATAGACGGGGGGGAATGTGAGTTTTGTAATGTTTCGTTTCGTTGATTATGGGAGCGTCTCGTAAATCATTTGTATAAGCGTCTGCGCGCTATAATAGTTTCATCGTTCCGTGGAAGGAAATGTGCGTGGTTGATAAAACTATTCGCGGAATTTACCAATACTGTCATAATAATGTTGTAAAGCTTATATATATATATCGATATAGTTGGAGCCGTTAAGAAGATTAATGGTTACTTGCAAAGATATCGATAATATATATGAAATATGAATTATTCTGTTTTTATTAAATACCATTTACAGCTTGGAAGATTCGAAATTTTCTTCTTGCATATTTATTTTTATAGTCCGTTGTATTATTTTTTCTTTTATTTTATCATATATATATTTGAAAAATTTTCATTTTAACCGGTATCTTAAATAAACTAATCTAAAAATATGTAACCGTGTTGCATAAAACAGTGTAATCTGAATCAATAAACATAAAATCACATAATACAAATGTTGTAGATATTTAATTCAATAAAATAAAATCCGATTACAGTAAATACATCCACAATTTCTATTATTGGAAACCATTACAACGTAGACCATATTATTTGAATCGATTTTTATTACAAGTAGTATACCTATAACTTCGTTGTAATCCTCTACATAGTACAGTCATCAAACTTATATAGATATACGATTGACGGTAGACCTTTAGTCATAGAATAACCTCATAGTAACCATAATGTCAATGCTTCAGTGGCAATTTCCTACCCTACAACTTGCATTTCTCAAGAAACGCGAAACCTCAAGCGAAACCCTGTCCATCTTATCTTCAATAAAATTAACCAAATCCACAGTTACAACAACCACCCCAAACTCCCCCTAACAAATCAACCTCCTCCCTTTAAACTCTCTGTTTTCACACTCCACCCACACACACTTAATTATTCTTCACCTTCAGCCCACATATCTCAGCAAATTCCACCCCAGATATTCACGCGTCCTCCTTCGCTTCGCCACACGTGCACTCCATGTAAAAATTGCACCAAGCTAACCAAAGTTCCTTCGCCCAGTCGACCTCTATCGAAGAGTAGTAGCAGCAGCCGCAGCAGCAGCACGCCGCTACTGCTGCTACTGCAGCTCGAGAGATAGAGAGAGAGAGAGAGAAGAGCGAGGGCACTTCCGCAGCTATAATGGACGTGATTAGTATTCACTCGGTTTCGCTGTGTCAGATGCAACCCAGTTCGCCTCGCGCGTAGATCCGCTATATATGTATACGTACATTATAGTAATTGCGCGGCTGCTCGCACCGGCTAAAATCTACGACTAATTACCGAACGGCCGCGAACGGCAAAGTGGCCCTTGCATAAAATAAACCGCCTGCTGCTACTGGATCCTCCCTATCCTACAGTTTTTTTTACCTTACGGTTAAGGGAGATGACGGTATGGTGGTTCTTCTTGTCTTCGTGGTTGTTTTAGAAGGGACGGATTTTAAGGGCGGTGAAAGGGCGACGGTATAATGGTTGCGGTGCAAAGGGTACGTGGAAGGAATTCAACGAGGTGGGAAGCGCGGTTTAGCAGGATGACTATGAGTGTGGTGGTGGTGGGGGGGGGGGGGCTCTGGTATTCGGAGTTGTAAAGGAAACGATGATACTGCCGTTTTGTGTAAGCGTGTAAATTATTTTATCGCTATATAATTAGAATGAGCGTTGGTGTTTCTTATACCTATATAAATGTATTGCGGATGGAATATATGAATAATGATGAGTTCTATATAATTATAGAATTGCTTTGCACGACTTGCAAAATTCATATATATGAGGAGCGTCAGGAATACTAATGATTTAGAGGAGCTATTGAATTTCTAATTAATTGAAATTCTATTAATTAAATTAAATGAACTATTAAAATGATAATAGCTTATTAGTGATTTATCGCAGACGCACCTATAGAATTTTCATTATCAGAAATTAATTTAGTTATACATTCCGTGTTTTCAAGTATCGTATTAAGCGATGTTCACTTGTTAATATGAAATTGTTTAATTCCGTTCGTTTTACTCCTGATAATAAGATATTCTTTAATAGCTGATTGCAGATGCTCAAGAAAATGTTATTATATACTTGTATTCGATTTAGTATATTTGACACTTGATAGGTATAATTAAGTCATCATTTTTATTACGGAAAAAGGTTACGTAATTATTAAGGAAATCATGATTTCACAGTCACCGATTTCACCTGCTACCGGAAATATTTTCATTTAATGTAACATTCAGTTATCTGATATTAAACATAAGTACAAGTAGCGAAAATATGTTTTCTCTATACAACACTACCCAATCAATGCAATACGAAATCCATTCAATCGGAAAACTTTCGTCCATAAGATAACAAATTTCCATTACATTCCAAACGCATTACTATGAACACTGCGACTTCTCCAAAAAATGAATATCTTAATCTAACATCATCGACCGTGTTCCTCACCCAAGGTCAACATTTGCCTAATCCAATAACCATCCTCTTCTCTATCGTAATTCAACCACTTAATCTCTCTATCTCAATAGCTGAAAGTCGCGCCGTTGCACTCGCCAAGGCTGGCAAATCGAAGAACAACGACCGATGCGTATCGTTCCGGAAAAAAACGTGCCCGTAGGGAACTGCTTATGAATAAATTTCGCTTTAAATATAAATCGAGTCGCACGTGGAAAAGAAGAGAGAGAGAGGGAGAGGAAATAAGTTTGCCATTTCGCCTTGACGTCGTGGTTTACGGTTATCGCAGTTTTTCGTTCCTTTCTCTACCTTCGTGAAAGAGGCTTCGCTGTGGCTGTTCGGTTAGGACGTATATACGTGGATGGAGAAGGCGGCATACGTGCCTCAAGCGCTCTTTTGCATTTCGAATTTCGGTGCCGACGCCGCGCCTGTGAGGGAGTGGATGGAGTTGGGAAGACACGTATAGCTGTTGAGTGTAGGTGGGATTGTGCTGTGTGTAATCGGAAATTTAATTATAAATGGATAAGGCGTAAAGGAATTTCTTTTTAAGCTGTATTTCATGGAAACGAGCAAATTGTTACGTATATACATATACATCGAAAATACCAATCATTTTTATAGATTATATAGGAAACGAATCGTCAGTACGTAACTATATAGAGAGAAAAGAATCTGTTTATTTTTGGACACCTCGATGTGCCGCTGGGCATCTATCAATCATGAAAATTGGTGCGAGTATTTTTCGACTATGTGTACAATCAATATCATGGATAGATGTATTTTTTGCTTTTTTTTTCTAAAGAAAACTCTCGACAATCCGGTGTAATGCATTTATTGACTCAGCATGAATCTTGCTTTAGCATTGAAGTCTATCTAAATAGACGCGAGAGCATTGATCAGAGAAATGGTTATACCTAGAAAGCGATATTCGAGCGAATAAGGCAATTTCGCGGGAGTATTGTATACCCGTGAGAAATGCATGCGAGTATTCGAAGAAAATGCCTGTAAAGGAATATCACACCTTTTTATGCAATACTATATTCATGGAAATTTTCAACTCTGGGTTAATAGACACTTTTTATATTTCATATCAGCGTCTATGTACAATTAGTTATTTAGTTCATCTTTCCCAAAGTTTATCTTTATATATAATTAAGTAAAACATTGACAAATACGCAATTAATCTTCCGATTCAAAAGAAGCTCATAACTAATCGTCAAAAGAATTTCATTCAGCGCCAAATCCAAAGCAGTATACTACATTCCAAAAATCATCAAAAAACGCGGTCACTTTTAAAAAAAAACCCGCGGTACAATTCCATTGCACCCCGCGGCTGCAACTAATTACTCGCTCTGACAAATTACACCGCAACAAATCCGACTAGTCGCTCTCTCTCTCTCTCTCACTACCACTCGCGGATTTTTCGGCAAGCGGTCATAAATCATCGCGCAAGACAGCAGCAACGGCAACGGCAACAACACATACCAAATTTTCCACACACTCGCATTCTAACACACATACACATACATATCCACGAAAACGCCATTACCCGAAAACTCGGCCGTGCGCTCGCGCTTGCAGCCACGTCAAAGGTTGTACTACACGCAGGGCAGTGTAAGCATTTTCCGCTGCCACTACCACCACCACCACCACCACTACTACAGGAGAGGGTATAGGGTTATAAACGTGCGCGCGCACGCGGCCCCTGATTTCGGGTTAGTTACACGCTCGCGTGAAAACGGCCCCGCAATTATCCTGGCCAGCTTTCTAATTTGCCCTCCGCGCCGTGTCGGCGTCCGACTTTCTCTCTTTCTCTCCCTGTACACGCGGGCCTTCTAACGATCGAATCACGTGAGAGTAGAAGAGTATAGAAGCTATATAGAGTACGCAAAGCTCACGTGTGTGTATATATATGTATGTATATATACCTTAGCTAGGTTTAAAGCGTTGGTTGGGAATTTCGCGTTGGGTTCCTTTCATTCGGAAATGGCAAGAGAGAGAGAGGAAAAGGGTGGTGCGGAAAGGTGGACGACTATCGGTCGCGGTTCTCTGTAGTTTCGTTTGTGGAAAAGGAAGAATCGAGAGGTGGTGAGAGGAGGTCGACGAGTGGAGTGTTTCTTTTTTTAACGGGGGGTTTTGTCGCTGAGTGCTTCACGTGCGCTGAGGATATTTGCTCTGTGACGCGATGCTTGTGAGCGTTTGGAAATGTTCTTTTTACATTAAATCTTATATAGTATAGTTCCATCGAATCTAAAACTTGTATCAATTGTGGTTAAAATATACACTATAATGTTAATATACTTATACGTGTTATTTAATTAATAAATAAATATAGTTAGCAGGAAGTTAAAAGAACAGTTGACATGACCATTTTACGGTTTTTGAGTAATCGAAAAATAAAAAATCATTTTTTAAATTTATAATACAGAGAGTTTCATAACTTTTATATTTCAATTTACGTTATAAAGAATTCCCTTAAAAACTTAAAGACCTAAAAGAAACATTCTACCCTTCGCATTAAAAATAATTAATCTCGAAAAAAACTCTCCCGACCATAGCAGTCCTCCACGAAACCTTCCGAATCTCTCTTCCCTTCCCACCTCGTACCGCTTATATATACATTTTCTACCCACGTCGACACATTCTTCCAACGAAAATCCCGCTGTATACCTTTCCTGCTCATATATACCAACCCAACCCCCGTGCTGTGCTTAACGAACGCGCGCAGAAACTCACGCACGCGCGTTTAATTGTACCTCCGTAGTGAGCACCTCAGCTCTGGCACACAGCCCGAAAGTGAGCGACCGCTAACGAGGCACTTGAAGAAATTAAGAGTCTCCCCTCGGCCTCTCACTTGCTCGCTCGCGACAATTAAACGCTGCTTTATGTAGCTCATCCATCCTCCCGTATAAATAATATCAATGTCATTAGGGAATATACACGCGAGAGAGAGAGAGAGAGAGAGAGAGAGAAAGAGAAAGAGGGGGGTGAGCATTACGCAGGAGTGCAATTATTATGACCATTAGAGAAGTACGCGTGTACGCGAGTGTGTGAGAGTATACGTGGGGATTTATGGATACGCGAGCGTAACCCCGCAGAATTCGTGTATAGGCATATGTGTGTGTGTGTATATATAGGTACCACAACGAGATATACATAACTCTCAGCTCTGCCGAATGGGCCTGAAGGATTTCCTCCTGGTTTTTGAGTAAGTGTGATTAACGCGCGTGGGCGGGAGTCGAGAGAGAGAGAGAGAGAGAGAGAGAGAGAGGTTGCGGTGTAGGGGTGCTGAAGAGTCGATTCTTCAATTAGGCGACGGTGGTGGTTGGTAGGTTGGGCGGAAAGAGAGAGAGAGAGAGAGAAAGAGGTGCCGTCGCGGTCGAGATATATTGGTACGAGAGGATTGGTTTATTGAGAGAAATGCGTATTATAGTAGACAGTGCTAATAAGAGATTTTTTTTTGTATGTTTGTCGAAAGTTTTTATATAGTTTTAAAGTAGTTGATAAAGAATATGGCGCGATTTTCCATTGAACATAATTCAGTAGATTAGGAAGAGTTTTGTGCGCATTATATTAGCTTTTAAAAAGTGCAAAGATATTGCAGAATACGAGCTAATGGAGTTACTTACTAAGTGCCTGATTTCAATTGAATCGGAGGTTATAACTTATGGACAGACCCGAAATTTTC
The DNA here is from genome assembly GCA_036873485.1 of Torymus texanus. NCBI lineage: Eukaryota > Metazoa > Arthropoda > Insecta > Hymenoptera > Torymidae > Torymus > Torymus texanus. The sequence goes on along the minus strand of JAYJLV010117269.1, from coordinate 9,077 downwards.
GGACATATGAATTTCTGTATTGATGGACGCATAAAAATGAGTTTGGTAGTGAGCCACGGAAATACGCGTACTGAGCATAACTCAACGGCAAACTGCATCTTATCAACTAGGGGGAAATATATTATACGATTCTTGAACATTGGCATATATATGAAGTAACGCTTTCGGAATACTTAACATAAATTTCGTCATTTCTTCGAATAACAAGCCAGTTAGTAAACGTAATCGCTGTATTTTGGTATTATAAGTAACCAACGATTCATAATTGCCGAGTTTGGCATTCGTAACCTAAACAATCGACAATTATGCCAAAAATAAATGTAATGTGTAAATTTCTAAGAATAGTCAAGTTCTACATTCACTTTATTGATCTTTTCAGAAAGGTCTCTTATTAACGTCTATTTCTGAAAATGTATATTATAGCTAATGTAATTACTATCGATTTACAATTTTCATTGATTCGTAAAAACTTTTGACTACGATAAAAGGCAAAAAAAGTTATTGAAATAGAAAGCACTATATGCATAGATCGAGCAAACAATGTATATTTAAGCTATGTATATGAAATTCTCTATTTATCTTTCAACACTCTTCCAGTTCAAAGAGATCAAATCATTTTTATGGAGACTAAAATAGAGCCGATGTTTCTTTTTCATCAATTCAGTGTACACGTGTGAAGCTAACTCCAATAAAATCAAATATTCATTTATCCATCTAACAGCTATGCGATAGTTCTTTATAAGATGAAATATTTCTGTTGAAAAAACTGAAATTAAACAAAAAGGTTGCAATAGAATATTTACGCATGCAATAGTTAGTTTACAATCCACTTTCAAAATTGGCCGTAGAATCAATACATCAACACAGTTTCTACCTTCTCAAAACAATCCTCAATTACAAATAACCCTATGAAACCACCAATTGTACGCGTTACAAAACCAGATTTTTTAATCTCACCACCTATCTTCAAAAATTACCAACACACGCGACGATACACCACTTCTAGTCGTCGAAAAAATGTACAAGACAATCCTTATATATACGTGTATACTGCATCGACCTAGCGATCACGAAGCATCCACGGCGCAATCATCGGAAGCGAGCAAGCTGCGCACACACGCGTTCCCCTTTCGCTCCAAAAAGTTTCAAACGCGAAAAATGGAAACGCCTCGTCGCCCCGATAGGGGATATATATATATATATATACACACACACACACACACATATACACGTATACGATATAAACAAGCGTTCGCGCGAGCATGAGCGCGCCGAAAAACACGTTGCAATCGTTGAAGCGTTCACGACTGATAACGTGTGCGTGCGCGTGAAAAAAAAATCGACGCTCTCGAGAAATCGACTTCCCGTGAGCACATTCGTTGTATAGCGATGATGGCAAGAGGAGAGAGGGAAGGGCAGTAGACGGATTGTTGGAAGTGTGAAGAGATGTCGAGTATGGTGTTGAAATTTAGAGAGGAGTCGCAAGGGATGCGAGGTTTCGAGGAAAAAGCGAAAGGAATATTTTTGGGAAATGTTTGAAAAAGTCTACCGTTAGTATTGTAGGCATATTTATACAAAGAAAAGAAGTATACCTAATGCTCATGATTTGGTATAATTTGATTGGTGTACTGAATAAACACCAAACATGATTTTCGACTGATTCATTTTGATCATTATCTTTTACAGTTTTAACCATTTGTTGAAACTGTTGATCTATTCTCAGTCCTAATAGATACTCTTCTCTATTCACGGTTTCTGGACAAGTTAGCTTTACAAGATTATTAAAAAGTTGTGATCTTGTTTCCATTTCCTTCTATTTAATGGCATAATAGAGGATCTTTAAAGATTTAAGTAAATGTTCATCATCAATCTTTCCTTTTAATTTTTTATATTTTGCCGCTATTGGTCATCAAGTTTTGTATCGTTATACTTTCATCTGATTCACTAGATCTTTTTCTTTTTGAAGTGATGACCAAAAAATATATACGAATAAGCGTATACTATAAAGTAAATCTGGCTGAGATAGAAGGAAAATAGAATAATTGGTTGAAAAAAAATGTATATAATTGAACATATACGAAATAAATAGGACCTCAAGAGTCCCAAAGACATCAACCATTTCCAAAAGTAAGGTTGATGGTAAGAACATGAGGTGTCCGTGAATGTATATTCAAGCTGGTAAGCCAAGTGGTCCAGCATTTATCACAAGAGCTTCTCGCATTATAAACTAAGTGTAAAATGTAGCAAGGGATAATATAAAAATAAATGCAAGATATAGTTATGTATATAATTTAATGTGTTAACAGTAGTGGAGAAATGTAATTTTGCTCTCCCTTGGCAGTCGCCGCAGAGGGTCTATATATATATATATTCCACACGTAGTGGTTTTAGCAAGGAGTTGACGCTCGCCATATGACGGCCCATGTGGGTATTAGAATTCGAACAACTATGTATATAACGAAAAAATTAAATTCAAGAATTAGTTTTTAAATAAAACGGCACTTCAATTATCCCATCGTTGTCCATTGTTAGGATATTTCAGATACTTGATAATGCTTAATAGATTTAATTTTGAGTTCACGCGGCACTCCAGATACTTTAGATAGCTGATTCTTTCTTGATTAATAAAGTGAATCTTTTATATCTGATTTACCATTTGTATAATTTAACGGTGATTGCTTTAATTGTTATTAAATATTGAAATTTAGTATTTAATACTTCTCGAAGGCAGCTTTATTTCTGTTCTACTAAAGTGTTTACATAACTGAGTGACAAGTTTATTTATCGTAATTTATTTTAAGTAATGAAATATGCATCTCTACTAAAAATTCAGATACTGGAAGTGAAATGTTATTTTTTAATAATCTTCTGTAAAAGCTATTACAGTACGTGAAGCTTACAAAACAAATTCGAATGGGCGGTACATGTGGTACTTTTACGACATTCAATATCCTATAGACTTTATACGTACAAACTTTGCTTTTATAGCCTAAAACAGAAAAAAAAGTTACTGACTTGTAGGTAGGAAACATCGTGGAATGCATCGTTAAAACGTACATATTTTAGTTGCCAGTTGCATCTCTCATTTGCTAACACTTCACTCGAATGACTTCCCTAATGGACACGTTTTTATGGTACAGATGAATTATTTCAATTTCTTCAACATTAAATGCAATTCACAATATTTACACTTACATCTTTTACTAATTCTTTTTTCCTTTTCAAAGAAGATCATTTCATTTAAAGATCATCATTGCAGATAAATTCATTTGAAATTCTAATATATATTCCTATAATATTTTTCATTAATTAAACGTTTAATAACTACATTTGAGGTACATCCTTTAAGTCTTATGAATAATTTCTGTCTCATAAAAACAAAGACAGTTCCCATCTTAAATTAAAATTAAAATAAGTCAATGAAATTAGTTTAATTTCTTAACCAATAGTACTCGACAAAAACTAATAAATATCCTTCGAAGCGTGGAAGAGGGAAGGCAAAATTGCCTGTTATATACCAGACCAAAGAAAGCAGCGATAAATAATCCGATGCTAAAACCACGCGATTTGCTTGTCAAAGCAAACGAGAGCCGCGTCTGAATTTACAAAGCGTTAACCCGAGCAGCAGCGCGCGCGAGCGCGAATACTGCAGCAACCCTGAGACTAGGACCAAAAAGAAGAAAACAAAGAAAAGAAATAGTGAACCAAGAGAACGACGAAATAGCAGACCGCAACACACAGCACACACAGATACATCTCTCGTTATAAAATCAATTTCCCTAAGTGCTTCCATTCCCCGGGAGCGCGAGCTGTTTGCCTTGTCGGCGATAACTCACAGCACTACGTACTGCCTTCCTCTCTCTCTCCCTCTCTCTCTCTCTCTCTCTTTTGCTCTCTCTCTCTCTCTCTCTCGCCCTTCCATCGATTATCCGAGGGGAACGGGGCAGCAGCCTACAATCGAAACGTTCGACGACGACGCTCAAAACAGCCAAGACGCTAAGAAAAAAACTCTACGCGCTATAGAGAAAAAGCGAGCTGGACCAGATAGGAAAGAGAGATAGAAAAAGGACGTCAAACGGAGGCGTGCGCGCGCGCTCAACTCGGTCTTCGGCATTCAAATTAGCGCGAAGATGGAAGAGAGATAGAGAGAGAGCGGAGATGGCACCGAGGGGCTAGAAAACGTCGAGCTTCCCGTCTCCCTATATCTTTTCTCTCTTTTTTCCCTCCTCCGTCGTTTCTTCGCCGTTCATTTCCGCTTCCTCTGCGCCTCATCTACTCGCCTCTCTCTCTCTCTCTCTCTCTCTCTCTCTCTCTCTCTCTCTCGAGAATTTCAAAAGTGCGCGCGATGAAAGAATTAATCTTCAATTTGCAAGTCGTAACTATTTTTAATTGCGTTTGCGTCTGCACAGGCCGCCTGCGAGAAAGAGCAGGAAATTGACTCGATTGTATTACACTCTAATGAAACATTTCCGTTTCCATTCCTGACGGACGCGAACGAACGAACGTTGCAGCAGCAGCAGCAGTAGCTTCTTCTTTTACTATTTTTTTTCACGAGCAACGGTGCAAGGAGACGCTGCAGCGAGAGGATGGCAAATATTCTTCGCGCGACGAACGTTTTTTGATCGATTGCTCGTCCCTAATTGCCGAGCGTATATATATAGCGCAGTGGACATCTTGGTCGTGCCGTTCGTCAGAGTTTTTGATCGAGTGAGTATATGGGAAAGATTGTGAAAAATTATTAAATGAAATAGCACTATAAAGTGGATAACTAAATATTATTTCTCAATATTTAATAAAAATCTTATTCTGTTTTAAAATCAAATACGTTTCACGTATCTAAAGATAGATATAAAACATTATAAATCCCTCAATTTTTTTCAATGCTTCTTCAACTTTTAACACAAAAAAAAAGAAAAAGTTCAAAAAGACAAAGTACAAATAAACCTCGAGGATTCGCAAAGCTAGCGATTACGGCCAAGGTGTACCGAGCCTCTATATAAACGCTCACGGATAAAAATAATAATCGACGATAAAGTACCGAGAGGTAGTAGTCGATAAATCGCCGAAACAAGGCGAGTATGTCGTTGCGCGAAAGTCGTGACCCGCATCGAACTTTTGCTCACCGTGCTTTATGTATCATTTTTACCCTTTTTTCCCTCCCCCTTCGCTTCCCGATGTTATACTCTCGCTTTTTATCACACTTTCGCTTATCATTTTTCTTACCAACGCTCGTTATTTTCTCCTTCGCGATCCATCTTAATACTTCTCAAGCAAGAGCATGAAGTGTTGATCGAGATGCGTTTTAGATCTTGTACAACGTACGGTCTTGTTTACTTCATACATATATGAAGGTGTTCTTGGTAACTTATGAAATATTTGACAACTTGTTATCTGTAGTAAAATTATATTTGAATAAAACAATGGAATGGAAATATAGTAAATATATGAAAATTTAAATGAAATTTTAGTCCGAGGCTATACTTCGTGAACATATTATGTAAATACATTGTTTAAAAAAGAATATTCAATTTAAAATGTATCAAAAGATTATTCAAAAATGCTGGTCCGTTCAGAAATTCAATCTGGAAAATTAAAAAAAGAACACACAACACTGTAATGTTGCTGCCCGGTAAAATAAAGAATTTTTACGTGATTGCGGAGTTTCGCATAATGAGGTTTTCAAGCCTCACAAATTGAATTTTCAAACAGGTACGCAAAATTTGAAAAGTACGCAAGCGACCCGCTTAACAACGCTCAACCAATGGCATTATACTCGGAATTTCAAATTTAAAAAAAAAAACAATCTGTATACTTTTGAAGCACCAATAATTTGGTAAATTTTTCTTTAAATTTCTTGCAATATTTGCTCAATTTTTATAAATCGCTATAGTGCTATAAGTAAATATAACTATTTTCTATAGTACCGCTGGGACATACTTGCAATATAGTAAATTTTATAATTTCTATTTGGAATGTTTACTATTTTAGAAAGTAAATTGGAAATTCATAATTTAAAGAAATATTTTTCGCGATCTACTTTACCGACTCTATTTGAAACATACACATTAAGCTAAATTAAATAAGAAATAATATATTTATTTTTTAAAAAAACGAGAGCCCCGTGTGGGAATCGAACCCCAGCCCGCTGATTCGGAAGCCGCAGTCTTACCGCTGTGCCAACGCGTCCTTGTACGTGCGGTGTTTCGACTCGTCTACATATGTTACAGCTTACCCCATTCCACAACAATAACATTGCACTAAATATGTTATTGGCGATGTTTATTTCGGAAATTATACACTGCATGAGTTTTTGTATAAAAAAAATAGTTGTAAAAACATATAATTTATAACATCCTTATGAGTTTTGAAGAGAAGAATAAATACATCTTTTGTCAGGTTATGTCGGCTTACTGTCACATGACCCCGTAAGAAATATTCCTATTGAAAATAGTAAAATTGAAAAACAAGTCAGGAAATTTTATCAAAAATGTAGGAAAGTTTATTTAAAAAGTAGGAAATTTCGGGGTATTCCGAGTATGTCCCAGTGCTACTATAGGAAATAATAATTTTTCCTATCTAAATTTTAAAATTTACTCTGCGATTTCTCTCCGTGTAGTATAAACAAGGCCAGTTCTGCGAAAATTAATAATTGATCTATTACAATAGAAGGTACAACAATAATTCTGTCTGACGTATTTCCATATTACATGAACCAAATCTCTAATTGTTTTACCTAAAGTTACATAACGACAATACACACACAGCTATCAGTTATATAAAACTAATTTCCAATGTCAGATTATCCAACAAAACCATAATAGCCATAGACATCGATCACTTCACCCCCAATGCAATCACACGTCCAACTCTTTCGATCCATACGTCGCCAATGACGAATCAATCACGGAAAATTACCGGAGCTAATTCTGCACTTCTCAACAGCCACTCGGCCCTATATACCTATCCAAAAACGCATCTCTACACCTAACGCGAAAGTAACGAGCTAAGCCCACCCCATCCGTACCGGAAGCTGCAGAGTACGTTGACCCCTTACTCGGCTACCATCGTCCATCTCCCTTTATCTCGGGTTACTCCTTTCCTCGTTACACCCCAGTCGTAAATAATAAACTTGCTCGTACCTCGTTTATCGCGGCTTTTATCTATCTCTCACTCTCTCTCTCTCTCGACTCGATTAAACAATCCGCTACCACCGGATGACACGGGCCACGGGGAAATGCAAATTGCGCGCGCGTTGGGCGCTGCGTGTATTGACTTCTCAGTGGTATATGTATGTATTCGAACTGCCAGGGGGATATTGTAATATTTGGGAAAAAAAATATTGAATGTATTACCGTAGTATGGCTGGGTAGGAGAGGAAGAGAAGAAAATGGTTGGGGGTAGGAGAAGAGATTGAAATTTTGGAAAATGGAAAGGAAGAAGTTTGGAAATTATGAAAATGAAGTTTCAAATTAGAGGTGAGTTTGAGCGGTTCTGAAAATAAGTTTTTGTATGTAAACCGGGGTAAATAAACCAACCGTGGAAGTTTCTTTGGGTGGGGAATATTTTGGAATTCTGCTGTGGGATAATTTGATTCTTTTTATGCGAATAAATTTTCGGATGTTGAAATAGAATATTTTGATTCAGCAGTGATTTTGTGAAATATAAACTTCAACAGGCTCAGGTATTATTATATAATCAAATGTTATAATCATAGTTGGTTAAAGACGCACTGACGTTAATTCACTAAAGAACTTTCCTTATAAATGTCATTGATTTGCAAAAATAGTTGCGGAATTTGATTTTTCAGATAGCTAGATAGTCGCTTCAATCATTCTGACCTATAACAAATTGAAGTTGAAAAAAGATGGGGTTTTGAGAAATAATTCAGCAACGAAAAAGGGTTAATTAGAAATTCCTTGTTAACAACTCAGATTTCTATAATATTGAGTTGTCGATTCGAAACAAAAGCATTAAAATATATAAAGAAAACTACGATACGTAGAAGAAAAGCTACGAGAGGAAGAAATTTTTTTCAAAACTTTAAATTAAAATGGAAAATTCCATTTTATCATTATTCTATTATTTTTTTCGTTACGTTATTTAAATCTTCCAATTATTGAATTATAGTATACACCGCTGGTAAAATGTTTTCACAGTTAGCGCACTAAAAAGATTCATGACGCTCTAAGGCTCTTTTAATTAAAACATTACTAATTAGTAAAGCATGGACTTTTTTACCGCGAGATTCACATACATTACATTGTCGTCATATGGTGGCGCGTTGGAGGGAAATCGATATAATGTGAAACCTCACAAATCGTTGCATTTTGAACTGCCGTACTTATATCATTTTTCCATGTATCAATCATTTTGAATTACTATACGCTGCGAAGTTATTTCTGTAAATGTAGCAATGCCAGTTGACGTTTACATTGAAATTTATAATATTTAAATACACTGACGGTATTAAAATTTAAACGACTTTAAAATGTCTGCGAATACTATAAATGTACAGAATAATGTATTTCGATATAATCTACCAAAATATACAACATCCTCACATATATTTTCATTTTAATAATATTTTTAAATCTCTGTACATTCCAAAAGACGGTATATCGCGTATATATATGGTTTTCTCACACTAAAAACCCACATTTGCCGGTGGTACATACGAACAAAGTTACTACAATTTCTATAACAGCACGCAGAACTACATTACACAGCTCGACATGTAAAAGAAACCTCATATTTCGCACCCAGCCACACGCAACCTTTTTCAAAAGCAACCACAAACATGCAGCAAAGAGAAAGAGAGAGAGAGAACCTCGCGACAAAATATCGACGTGTCTAATTAAGGGTTAACAACCTGAGCGTGTTGCCGCAAACTGCAAAAAAAAAGAAAAGACTCCCGCCGTGCGGTCGCAACGCGCTGTAAAACACATACCTATATACATATACATATTCGTCCATTGCGATAAACGCGTGCGCGTATGAAGAAAGGCACACGCATATATATATATATATATACACACACACACACACACACACACACACACACACACACACACACACAC
>JAYJLV010117258.1:0-10837 GCA_036873485.1 Torymus texanus | reverse complement strand
ATTTAAGTTGCAATAAAGTCTCTTTTATTATTTACTATTAATATAAATGTCTCCTCATTTACCACCACACCTCAACACTTAGTAACCAAGGCGCATACACACATCATTATCCTATAAAGCGAAAATTCCCGAGATTACACTAGACTGTCACTAATGTGGAAGATTTGTGGGAATGTGATTTTCTACAGCTGACATCAATAAAAGATTTCAACGACGGCTTTTGCTATATACTTGTTGTTGTGGATGTACTCAGTAAGTATGCGTGGGTCGAACCATTGTGCGATAAAACTGCGCGCAACGTTGCTAACGCACTCGAAAAAATCCTCGACCGAGCAAAACCACGACAATCCATGTGTTTACAATTCGATCGTGGCAAAGAATTCGTCGGTTCAGCTTTTCAAAGTCTTCTAAAAAATACGACTTACAATTTAGAGTTGCGAGAAATCCCGATATTAAAGCAGCCTTAGTCGAGAGACTCAACAGAACGCTGCGAGAGCGTATGTGGCGGTATTTCTCGCGCCAATAGATAAAGGTACATAGATGTTGTACAAAAAATAGTGTATGCTTACAACCACACGTTGCACAGTGCAACAAAGATGAAACCATCGAGGTTAATCTGTACAACGCTGCTAAAGCCCGTGAAAATTTGCAAAAGCGTGCTCTTAGTCAGAAAAACGGCCACAGGAGGGCTCTCGGTGCGGTGGCTAAATTCAAGATAGGTGACTTTGTTCGAATCAGTCGGACTAAAAATACCCTTGAGCGCGGTTATGAAAAAATTTCAGCGCGGAAGTATTCAAGATAAAAAGGGGAACGCTGCGACAGAATCTTTACACGTATGTTCTCGAAGACTTAAACGAAGAAATTATTGACGGATTCTTTCCCACAGAAGAACTTGTGTTGGTTGGGCGAGAACGTATCGCAGATCATCAAAAATTTAAAGTGTAACGTATCGTACGCTTGCGGGGGCGCGGAGCAAATAAGAAAGTACTCGTCAAGTGGTTAGGATATCCTGACAAACTCAACTCTTGGATAAAGGCAAGCGATCTCGATAGCATCTGAAAAAAAAATATAAAATGGAGAACCAAGATGAATTTTACATGGTGTTACTGAGTTACAGCAGCATGATGTATTTCAACGACAATACTACTACGTGCTACACGGCACACCTACCGCGCGAAATTAGATTGCACAGTGAATGGCTAGTTGGTTTAGCAGAAATTTACGTGATTTGCACTATTACGCACGTACAAAATACTGAAGCTTCTTATTTTTTTTTCTTCCTACGACAACGGCACGCTAGTGAGAAGAAACGTTTGCTCCTTTCCAGATGGTATCCATAAAAACATCGAACAGCTAGCTGACGAGATAAACAAGCCAAACGACGTTTATCGGCATCAAGAAGTGGAACCAGCCAAAAACCGTAAAGGATATTACGTTATAAAAAAAAAAATGCGATTGCGATTTGACTCACGCGACAGAATTTAATAATAAAATTTGTCATATTTTCGGATTTGGAAATCCTGTTATCGAGAGAATCTTTACAATCGTCAACAATGGCGCTAGCGATATTGTGGGTAGTAGGCCTGTTTCGTTGTCTCGCGCTACCCCTGATCAAATGTATGTTTACACGGACATTTGTGAGTCATACACTCAAGCATCTCTTCTACGAATACTTTGAGTCACGGATTCAAATTATTAATCTGGGTGTAACCATGTGCAGCGTTTTGCTCCGATACATTACATTCCGTTACTCTATCACAATTTCCACAATATACTCATCGATATAAGAGATCAACACGGTCAACCTGTACCATTCGAGTATGGAATGTTACCTACATTTCAAACGCAACAGTTAAAAATTAAAGCCATTACGAGTTACTATTTTCAATACTACGACGAGCAAGTCGGGGGTGGGGTTAAAAATGTTTTCGCTGGCTCTACTTATCAAAGAGGCCGAGGAGTGGGGGCGTTGCTGGGCGGGTTGTTTCAAAAAATGCTACCTTACATATCGAGTGGCACGAAAGCCATAGGGAAAGGAACCATACGCGTAGAGTTAAATGTTTTGGTTGACGTAGCGAGTAACGGCGTCAATTTTGAAGAAGCCGTAAAGGTTATAGCAAAATAATCTGGAAAAAATTAAGAAGAAAAGCAGCCAAAAAAAATATCTGAGATGATGACGAAGGCTCAGGTTATCAGATGCGAGCGCACAGGCGAAACATCAGTTGAGAAAGACAAGCGGATTAGTTCGCATCACCGACAGAAAGAAAAAGAAAAAGAAGAAGGCAGCTGTAAGAAAGAAAGGCAGTAGCAGTATCACCAAGAAGAGGAAGAAGAAATCAACTTTTAAAAATATTAACGACATTTTGGGCCCGAAATAGACGAAAAAAAATGACGTTCTTACATTCGCATTCAACAGAATGCATGTCCAGCGAATTGGACATTTTTTCTTTTCCGGCGACTCAAACTTCTACAGAGAGCAGCAGTTTTTTACACTAAAAGCCCGTATCATCGCTCAGCAACGAAGGAGATGCTCCTATAGAGTTTGTGGTACCAAACGGTAGCGAACACTACATAGATCTTGCGCACACGATGCTCTTCATTCAAGCGAAGATGGAACCAATAGACGGCGAGGCGGAAAACTTAAAAGTTGCTCCAGTCAACAATTTTCTACATTTACTCTTCAATTAAGTTGACGTTTTTTCCAATCAAATACTCGTTTCACCGCCCAATAATACCTATCTCTATAGAGCTTATATCGAATCTCTGTTAAATTATTCTCTGGCTGCTAAAGATTCGCATTTAACTACAGCGCTACGGTACGATGATACATCTGACAATTTCGATGCAGCTCCAAATATTCCTTTACAAAACCCAGCTGGGAAAAAGGGGCCCTATTTAGACAACATTTTATACTTGGAGGGAAAGCGGTGGATATAATTGGTCATACGCACAGCGGCGTGTTTAATCAAGATAAAATGCTTGTCAATGGAGTGGAAATGAGAATACGTCTCGAACGCAACAAAAATGCATTTTGTTTGATGGATGTGTCAGACGATGGTAAATTCAGTGTCAAAATTAAAGAAGCAACTCTCATCATACGCAGAGTAAAGATAAGCCCAGGGGTTTTATTGGGTCATGCAAAGCTTTCGCTAAAACTACAGCCAAGTATCCGATTACACGTGTCGAAGTTAAGTCTTTCACTCTTCATACTGGAATTCTGGGGGATACTCTCGATAACGTTATCCTAGGACAGCTGCCTAAAAGAATAATTATAGGTTTTTTCGACAACAAAGCATTTAATGGAAATCGTAAATTTAACCCGTTCAATTTTCAACACTTCTCGATAAATTATCTTTCTCTGTATGTCGACGGTATGCAAATTCAAAACAAACCGTTACAACCTCGCTTTACTGGCGACAATGGTCTCTACGTAGATGCTTATCTTATGCTGTTTTCAGGTACAGGTATGCACTTTCTCAACGAAGGCAACGGCATCAATCGTCATAATTACGCACGAGGAAGCTTTCTCACAGCTTTTGACCTAACACCAGATTTGTCAGCTCATTGTGCTACCCAATGGAACTTCGTGCGGTCGGGTAGTGTGCACGTGGAAATGCGATTCAAAACCACTCTCGCCAGTATTAGTATCATAAATTGCATCATATACGCAGAATACGATAACGTGCTGGAAGTCGATTCAAGCAGGCGAATCCTAACGGATTTTTGTGCGTAAATATAAGGAGAAACAAAAGAGTTGTGGTAGGGATAAGCGTATACCAGAAATCAAATATCGACGTGCAAGGATCAGTTTATCATCGGTCTTTTACATCTCAACACACTCACTCCTTCAATCATGGATTTCGTTATGGACATAGAAGGTTTTCGCGACGTGACTAGAAATTTTTTGCCAAAGGAAGTGGCTGTCCTTGCATTGCAAGATCTCATAGTTGGCCATTAGATAGCAGCCCCACCCGGTAGCTTTTTACGCATACCACCAGACGTAAAGACGACAAACAGCTATTGCACAGTTTACGTACACGGAATACAATGGATCGGAGGTGAAGTATCTTGGCGACGCTTGCGCCATCATCTCTACAGAGTTGTCAGAAAACTGAGAAATATCTACGTGCGCGGGGATGAAAAACAAAGGTTTCTCGAGAACATGCTTGGAATGTGCGTCATAGACCTCGAAGATTGGAAGTCGCCATCTTTTAGTAGATTAGAAGCTCTTTTCTCTAATTCCTTAGTGTGTGCGAGTCATATAGAAAAACATATAGAAAATAAAGAAGACTTTTGTGCACTTTTCAAAGCAAACTTACTAAGAAAATGGATGTACAGTATACTCCCCAAAGATTGACGAGAAACAAATGAAACCATTCAAAGTGAACGTTTTTACGCAGCTCTTCGTCAGTATCTAAACTACCGTAGACAAGTGAATCTTCGCTTTGGTGAAGATGGTTGAGTAGATGTAACCAACGGAGACGACGAATGTAGCAGTAGCAACAGCAGTACAGCCAAGGTAAAAGAAAATTACAACAACACCGCCACTGCAGCCGCCGCGACCGACTGCGACGACGGCGACGACACTGACATCGATATAGTATTCACGGAAAACGTTCCCAGCGAAAAATTTGTAAATCAATTACAAGATGGACACAAGAACAATAATGCATGCAATACGTGCACTAAGAGCGATAGGTGTGTATGCTGCTGATTACATTCCAAAAATTTTAAGTCCTCGTATGGCTATCGTAACTAATTTAGATACACCAGATAAGCCAGAACCGCATTGGGTTGCTATTTACATACACTTACGGAGTTGCCCCCGCCTCACTGCACCATCTTGATCGCATACGAAGAAACTGCGTGTATTTCCAGTGGAACAAAAAACTATTACAGAGTTTTGATTCAAAAGTGTATGGAGAATATTGCATTATGTTTTTGCATCATATGTGTAGCGGTAGTTCTTTACGCGCGTTTTTTCGTATCTTTACGTATAATATTCGCAGAAACGACGATATAGCTGCTAAATTTTATAAAATTATTTCACAGAAAAGAAAAAGGAAGGCGAATCCTTACCGAAATTGTTTCCTGCCGAGAGACACTTCATTGGGGCGTGGGCAAAATAATCAAACATGTATTGAAAAATTATAAGTTTTGTAACTAAATGTAAGTTATTCGTACAATAAAAAATGTATTAATAAAAATTTGCATTGTTGGACTTTTTAATCACTCCTACCTAATTCCCTTGCATGGTTTTCAAAAATATATTACTAATCAGCACACCTCAGGTCATCGTACTAATAATGTTATGTTGCATAGGTTAAATTTGTTTCACATTCGTCACAGTATTTAAGCACATGCCATTTTAACGTACTTTTTTATCGCCAATATGATAAAATGAGGTTATGTTGTATTCGTAGAATTTATTTCGTCGACATTTTATCTCGTATTCGCGAATACGAAACGACAAAATCCGGTTATGATGCATTCGTAGAACTTATTTCTTATTCGTTACAGTATTTAAGCACACGTCATTTCAATTTAATTTTTTATCGCGAATAAGAAACGTCAAAAAATAAGGTTAGGTTATATTGCATTCGTAGAATTTGTTTCACCATCGTCTATGCTGGTAACCGCCATTGTTATATCGTATTCATCACTGTGTCAACGTGAGTCATTTCAAATTTCTTCCGTTGCCGTTATCTTTTCTCGATGAACATCATATTCATCTCACAACTGTTATTGTTTTAACCCTCTCGGAAGCTATTATAATTTTCAACGTACTTTCCCCCTTTTGTCACGTTGGCCGTACCGCAGTAACCGACGTTTTATATTATAACGTTGTCGATATATTCTCTGATTGGTTGAGGGTGTTGTGACGTAACGATTTCACTGGACAATGAGAAAATGGAATAGAGTGGGGATAAGTAAAAAGCTAGAGCTCGACGGGTTACCCATCACAATCAAACGTATCTATTCCAGTCGAGCGTATGGTTTCGTAAGATTATCCCAGTGTTCCGACGAATCTCTTGCATTTAAAATGGACAATAACGAAACAACGTTTGTACCTGCTACACCACCACCACCGCCAGGAGCAATACCACTGCCAGCACCACCAGCACCCTCAGCAGAGCGGGTCAGCAAAAAAACGGATTTGCAAAATCTTTTACTATCTATAACCTACGCTATCAATAAGTCAAATTTCAAAAGAGTCACAGTTGGTTTGAAATTCCATGGTGGATATTAAGAACAGTGGTGAAACTCTGCAGCACAGGGTCTCATTCAAAGTACGTTACACTAGACAAACACAGCTGGGAATTAATCGCAGACCAATTGGACGCAATGAACGCGTATGTGCAAGATTCCTTCACTTTCTACAGCGACTTTAGTAAACCCACAAAAATATATCTTCCAAATCACATCAATTTTACAATGACTTATGGAGCGAAGTCTATCCTTATCGACGAGAGACCTACATACCGACACCAAAACTCGTCAGAGGAGACTTACCGAAAGGGCAACCATTGGACGAGGAGTCGCAGATTTCAGACTGTTGCTCACAGTTTGAAACACCCTGCAAGAGAAAGAAATTCGAGAATCCTGCAGGGGTCGTTATGCAGCAGGCAACATTGAATGGACTAAAAGAAGTGCATGAATGTGTCAACAAGTGGTTGCAACGTTTAGAAGA
Source organism: Torymus texanus (assembly GCA_036873485.1). Lineage (NCBI taxonomy): Eukaryota > Metazoa > Arthropoda > Insecta > Hymenoptera > Torymidae > Torymus > Torymus texanus. The sequence continues at coordinate 4,146 of JAYJLV010117258.1, read as the reverse complement.
AAATGTTTGATTTATTAATCGTGGAATCGATAAAGTAATTGACATTTTAAAATTGGCTAGAGAAGGAACTGAAAAAGCAAAATTTACGTTAAAAGACTACGCTGCATTCAAACAATATTGCGCCTTGCATAAAAATGAAATAAATGATATAGAGCGAAATTGCACATGGAATTCGCTTTGGCTTGTGGAACTTGGCTAATAATTTATACGATAGTATGTCTCGAAATAATTATATGATTTTTTGTATTATTCGAATGCTTTCACAATATATTCGAAATTTAATTAAAAATCGCTAGTCTTTTTTATATTTTTATTCCCTCCGCGATAACTAAACCATATTTTTGTAACAAAAAACCTTAACATCCTTCCTCACATTTGGTCTTTTATTAAAAATAACTTAAAAAATATAATGTTACGCGTGGACACACGTTCGAAAATAAAAAGAACGAAGTAAGCAAGGCGTCCGATTACAATATGACGCATGATTAGCACAAGTTCGGTCGGTGGCGGCCGTAGCTTGTTGGTAGTGTTTCTAACTCGCCAGTCGGAAGCTCTGGTTCAATCCCAGGGTCCATCACATACACACACATGCACACGCACACGCACACAATAATTAAGAAATCTTAATTGTTTTGTTAATTATTTGTTTATGCAAAAACAATAATAAAGAAGTTCATTAAATAAAAGAACGGGCTATACTGTTATGACGAGGTGGGGAATCACCGATTCCGGTACGGGCCGGTGTTATCTGTGTTTATTTATACATTGTAATTAATGTATGTCATATTACTTATTAATTGCTTGTTTTGATTGTTTGTTTATGTTTGTTTACATAAACAAACCATTATAAAGCAATTAAACATACATTAATTCCCATGCTTATGTAAATACCGATATATGGGCCCCGACGTACGGGACTGTGACTCATCGGTCTCGCTATAACGGTATCTACACTACTTCGCCACAAATAACCTGTAGCGTGCCGTGCCATGCCGTACCGTGCCGTGCCGCACCGTACTGTGCCGTGTCGAGTGCTTCTCAAAACAAGTGTGCCATCTGCCAACACTGTTGCGCCCGTGTTCCAGTGCACCAAGCGCTTTTTTAAAACACGAAGTTTGCCATCTATGATCCTTTATTTGCGACGAAGAAAACGGAGTAGTGCTTCGTTGCTCCGAAATTTTCTATGTATAATTATTGCAAAATAAGTAAGTTTTCGCACAATAAACCTTAAATATATATCAGTTTTTACTAAATTTAACATTATATTGTGATAGCTTTTTCTTTGTTTTACAGCACAGATAAAAATAAAATTTAATTTTTTAATTTTTTAATTATTACGCTACTTTTTATTGTAGTTTCATGAAATGATACTTGAAAGCTATTTTTATTCAGTATATCTTTTTGCTATTCTGTTCATATATCACGTAACTTACGCATGTTGTATGTCGAAGTGAATACAAACGCAATAAATATTGCAGACACATTCGTAGGTAGTTCTTTTTGCACTTCGCTTCAATACTATACTATATTTACATATATGTATATAATATGAATTTTATTAGTTTTTAATTGTTCAGTATTAACAACTTTGGATCCCTACACAACAAAAAGTAAACTTAAATTTCGCACCCAATATTTGAAAAACGTACTTTCGACTTTGCCAGTTATTGGTGATAAACATAATAAAAAATTAGTTTTTTTTACACCTTTAGCACAGAAGATACTATTTTATATGTATTTTCGAAAAAAATCATCTTAGATTTTAAAAATTGAATTTAAATTGAACCCATCATCTTCAGTGAGCTAAAATTAAATGAAAATAAAATTTTATATTGATCTGTGCTGTAAAACTGATATATTATTTATTGTACGAAAACTTACTTATGCGGTTTAACTTTAAAACTTTAAAACTTATACGGTTTATTGTACGAAAACTTACTTATTTTGCAATAATTATACATAGAAAATTTCGGAGCATCGAGGCACTACTCCGTTTTTTTCGTCGCAAACAAAGGATCATAGATGGCAAACTTCGTGTTTTAAAAAAGCGCTTGGTGCACTGGAACACGAGCGCAACAGTGTTGGCAGATGGCACACTCATTTCAAAGAAGCACTCGACACGGAACGGCATGGTACGGCATGGCATGGCGCTACACAGCACGCCACGGGTTATTTGTGGCGACTCCGATAAAGGATTGACGACAGACATGTGAACCGAAATAAAACATTCGCAGTTGGTTAAGTCGGTGTAAAACTGGTCTGTGATTGGTCGTCGCAGACGTAAACTTTTTACTTTAGGTATCACCTGATTGGTTGGGAAACTAACTTGTATATGAAATGATCTGTCTTTCATATTTTGAGTCTTATCCTCTTTTTTATAAATGATGACAGAAAATTGAAACCGGAATAAATATATGCAATTGAGTTATTCGAATATTTACGAATGTCTGATGAATTAGTGTTCTTCGATTTGAAAAGACGTATGATAAAATGTCTAACCTAATAATGGGTACTCTCAAAATTGTAACGTCAAAAATTTGGTATGTAAAATGGTACTATATTATTAAAATTACAATTGTAATGTAATTTGAAGTAATAAGTGAATAATTGTAAAAGTTACGAAATTGTAATATAAGAACTAATATAAGTAGGTATTAATTGAAATATCAGAAGTTAAAATGCGTCAGTTAGCCAATGTAATTTTAAAATTAGATATGTAGCAAATGAAAATTATGCGCGCGTGATCTTTCTAGTAGAATATACTAGTAGTTGTTATAAAATATTTATATATTTAAAAACATCGTTTGGCCCAGAAACGTATGAGTGTTCTTTTCAATGCAATCGCAATGATATACGTGAAAAATTAGACATGCGAGACGCAAAACTCTTGTTTCATAATAAATAAAGTATTGATCATTATCGAATATACCTTATCAATAAATCAGAACCGAATATGGCTTATTAATTATTTTAATAAAACAAATTCGGAATAGTTGCTTGCGGTGCAATTTAATAACTTATACAAAATTTTGACGTGTAAAACGAACATCCTTAAAGATATATCGATTTATAACTTTTAATCCTTAATAAGGTAGAAAATATTACTAGGGCATTTTTTATACCCTTATAAATATTTATTTTATTAAAATGTACTGATTAAGCTGAAAAAAAATTCGATTGTCTATCGATCCAAATCTTGATGCTAACCGCCTCCGGCAATGATCTACGACTTTACTTCTCTATTACATAATATATTATCACTTTCAAATTTACTGAAGTGATCACTTTATTGATTCGAAAAGCAGGACAATGACAACATTTTAATTTCTCTGGTAATTTACTTCATAAAAACAGAGTTATAAACTCCTTCATATCTCGTGAGATAGGATAGTATATTGTTTGCTTAGAGTATACAGTTGGCTTATTTTAGATCCAGTATAGAGTTTGAAGGAGGTGTTTGAAGCATGGGTCCAAAAGTCTATTTAGCCTTTGTGATGCACACCATATTTTTTGTAACTCATAATCTCATTTCATAATCTTTTATTTTAATATTTAAAGCGAAGCTGATATGACCATTTGTAGAAATAGGAACCACGAATTATTAAAGTATTTTTATTTATAATTATTAGTTAATATTTTGTAGCAGTATTGATACCTTTCTAAAAAACTTTCAAAAAATTATTTAACCGACGATAAAACTTAAACTACAAGGGCTGTGCTCGACATGCCAACCCCCCCCCCCCCGCTCATAGCTTCGCTTGTCGCACTATCCCCCACTCTATGTAAAAACGCAGTTTTTACATTATAGGCACGACCACGCATCTCAGGATAATCTTATATTTACACCAGAGTTGCAACACTTCAAATACTAACAATAAAAAAAAGTTTGGTTTTATTATCTACAACTTTTGTATTTAAAGTTTTTATCTTAAGTCAAACCACGTTATATTATAGCCCAAAATTGTTCTTTTTTGACATTTATCCCGCTTAAATCATAAGGAATTAATTGTACAAGGAAAAGTTTAAGGGGGTCTTCTTACACCTATAAATTTGGAAAAAATCAATATTATTTTTATTTGATTTTTCGATTCTATATATTATTCTAAACTTGTAAAAAAGTTTGAGTGACATATTTGAAAAATTACC
>JAYJLV010117237.1:0-10841 GCA_036873485.1 Torymus texanus | reverse complement strand
CTGATGAGTGCTGCCGTCACGCGACCGACTACTGAGTTGCCCTTTAATTGCGCAACCGCGGGAAATTCAAATAATTGCTAATTCCCAAACAATTACTTTTGGACATCCAAAAATATGAAATATTTGAATTTCCAATGTCCAAATTTCTTTCTGTGCAGTCTCTCCTAATTCATTTAATATTTGTTTTTTTTCTTGCGCCCCTCTGTACATATAATTTCCTTAGCAGTTTGTTTTCCATTTTTAATGTTTCAATTTCATTTAGCTCCTCGTAAATCGTATCATTAAGACCTTTACTTTGTTGATGCCATGTTGACGGTAAATAGAAAAATTTATGACAGCTATCCCTATTGACGTAATTCTTTCCAAAATCCAAAAAAGGCTATTCTGAATTTACAATTTAATTTATTTATTTCTTTGTAGTTTAACAGATTAATTTGATTAAAAAAGACTTCGTTATGGTAATCATGTAGGGAAAATACCAGAATAAATCATCTAGAACACAATAATAATTTTTAATTTTTCATAAAATAAAGTCTTTAGAATTAGAATAGAACTGCAGATGGACCTTTCGGTGTAGTGCACCTAGCTGTTGCCTTTGTACACTGTTCCCGTTCGTTTACCTTAAGGAGCATTAGTGAAGGCCTACTGCAGAACAGTAGCCTAATGCCCACGCAATGCTGTATTCTTTTATGTCCTCTGGCTCCGCGATCGCTCTACCGAACCATTTCCTTCTGGACTCCGCTAGTGCCGGGCATTCACAGAGTATATGGATCGGGGTTTCTTCCTTGTTTCCGTCACATCTAGTACAGTTGGGAGACAGTGCCTTCTCTATATTGTACTGAAAGTCTCTCAGATCGCCGTGCCCTGTTACCCGTTCCACTACCGTTCTGAGTTGCCACCTACCGAGGGAGAGCAGCTTTTTGCTCCATCTACCCCCAGTGTTGCCCCATAGAGCCTTAGCCTTACGACAGCTCTGAGTCGCTTGCCAGTCGGCCCTTCGCAAGTTGTCAACGTAGGTAGCGATCCTAGTGCATCCCCACCGGCCACCCAATATGGCCTTCTGTACGGCTCCCTTGTTTGGCCAGTGCGTCCGCTCTTTCGCTTCCTTTCCATCCAGAGTATCCTGGTATCCACGTCAGATTGAGAAGGTTTTCCTTTCCCAGTGCTGTCAGTGAGGCTTTGGTTTCCATCGCCAGCTTAGAGTTGGTGTTGGTTCTCGCAATAGCTTCAAAGCAGCCAGACCCATACTGTCTTATCTCTGACACCCGTATTGATTATAACCTCCGCGCATTCTTTTATCGCGAACACCTCTGCCTGGAAGACAGTATTGTATCCTTCCAGGCGTTGACAGAAGCTGTTCTGGAGCCTTGGTCCGCGAAGCCAGCTCTTACCCCCTTTCCCCACTTTGACCCATCGGTAAACCAAATCTCACCGTGCTTGGGCCTGTGTTCCTCCCATGCCTCCTGCGTAGGGATTCAGATTTTATATCGCCCATTACAGGCAACAAGAGGAATGGTTTTGTTCTGTGGCTCCTTCCAGAGCTCACTCAGTATCCTTCCAAATAGCACCTTATCGCTGTTGCTATTTATGTTCCATCCGCCTGTACAGCTCAGGCGATATACCGTTTCCATTGCTTCAGTCTTGGTTTGCAGAGCCAAGGAGGGCAGATCAAGCATTGCCCTTATTTCGGCAGTAGGGGTGCTCTTTCTGGTGGCTGTGATGTCTCTCAGAAAAAGGCCCTGCACCCGGTTCAGCTTTGTGCGGTCTGTCGCCCTCATCGTTCTGGTCCACCAGACTACAAAAGCGAATGTTACCAGTGGAGCACTGATGGCGACATAGATCCAGTGCAACTACCTTGGGCCCAGTCCCCATCTAGCACCTATGGCCCCTCTACATTGCCAGAAAGTAGATATAGCCTTCTTACATTTTTCATCCAGGTGCCTACGCCAGAGTAACTTTCTAACCAGAAACACGCCCAGATATTTAGTACACTCGACGTAGGGTATCGCTGTGTTGCCAATCACCATCTCCCTCAGGGGTCTAATTTTGTACCTCCTTGTGAAGATAAGGGTCGCTGATTTGTCCCCTTGGATGCGCAGTGGTTTATCCCTACACCACGCCTCCGTTACCCTGAGAGCCTGTGGCATCAGGTCCCTAAAGGCCTCTTCATGGGCGCCCCTTGCCAGGATAGGGATGTCATCCGCATATCCTACTGCCTTAATTTCCATCTTGATGAGTACCCACAGTCTACGACGAGGCACCACAGAAGGGGGGATAAAACCCTGAGTGCAGCCCTCCGTGACCATCCCGCATACTGAGTGACCCAACCACGATGTGTGCATCACTCTACACTCCAAGGTGCTCATAATCCAATCTATGATGCTACCCGGAATGTCATGCTCCTCAGTCCCTTTCCGAATGGCTTCTCTGGAGGTGCAATTAAATCCATCCACATCCAGAAAGTCTCCTCGAGAGAAGTGCGGTTTCCACCGACCTGTCCGTTCTATACACGTGCTGTTCCTCGTGAAGCGGCCGAAGCCTTAGAGGGCCCTCCTTCAGATATCCGTCCACCACCTTTTCCAATGTCTTCAACAGAAAAGATGTAAGGCTGATTGGTCCGAAGTCCTTCGCTTCTGCATAGCTCTTCTTTCCCGGTTTAGGAATGAAGATAACGTTCGTCTTAAGCCACTGACTGGGCGTGTATCTTAGGGCAACGGCAGGGGGATCCCACTCATGGCGCTGGTTTCCGAACACCATTGTCTCCACGAATCTCGTTTCATCTCTTTGATAAGATTCTTCTAGAGTCGCTGGCTATCCTTGTAGGCTCGCCAGGTCTCTTCCGTGTTCTTTTTTCGGGCCCTATTGAAGAGCCTGCCCGTCTCTTTACGCCTCGCCTCTAACTCAGCGTTCCACCTGAGCTTGCCGCGTCCCGTAGTCTTATGGGTCAGAGGGCAGTTTACCTCGAATGAGCTAACTAGCGCTGTCCTGAGACAGGCATCTGTAAGTTCCAACTCATCCGGCGTACCGTACTTTCCCCGGAAGCCAACAAGTCGCTGTCTGACTGAAGCCCTAAAGGCTTCCCAGTTTGTTCTTCTGAGATTTCTATACCAAACCACGTGAGTTTCTACTCCCTTAATCCTGGCCCTAATAATCCTGTGATCCGACATGGAGGGCTTCTCGGAGACTCTCCAGTCGTGTACCCATCTCCTCATCGGTCCGTTACAGAAGGTGATATCAAGTACCTCGCTCCTGGATGACGTGACGAAGGTTGGTTCCTCACCTGTGTTCAAGACTACAAGGTTTTCTCAATAAGGTATTCCAGTAGGTTCTCACCCCGACCATTGGTTTCCGAGCTGTCCCACACTTTGTGGTGTGCATTGGCATCACATCCCACCACTAGTCCGAGTCCCTCCCTTCTACAGTACCTTGCTAGGTCTCTTAGCTCCTACGACGGAGATTCCCTATTGTGTGCGCAATATGCAGAGGCAACTGTGAGCTCTCTAGCCTGGCCCACTTTACCCTAAATCCTAACGACAGCTAGGTTCCTCGTCGAAAATTCCTGAACGAGCGCGGCCTCGAATCCCTGGACTATCACGCACGCCCTCTGTCCCTCATGCACAGCGCTTGTGTAGGTGCTCCCCGCAGCCGCTAGGCCCCTGATTCGGTCTCTAACAAGCCATGGTTCTTGCACCAGCGCAATAGCTGGGCATGTGCGCCTCACAGTCATGCACCTGGTTAGAATGGCCGAGGTGCTTTTACTGTGATGCAAATTAATTTGATGGATGTTAATTTGGGAACCAGACATTATTGCTGATCCTCTCCTACCTCATCCTTCTTCTCTAGCCCCTTTTCGCCTTCCGGGGTTTTGGTAGGCCACCTGAAGGTGACCTCCCCCGTCCTCAGGAATGCCCTACCCCATCGGTCCTTTAGCACCCCGTGGACTCCATGTCGATTGCCAGGTAGAGGAGGCTAAATGAGCCTCGCTCCGAGGAACCATGGATCCGCCACTTGGAGGTGTCCAACTTCGGGTTCTGTCGCCCTAGGTGCTTGACCTTCTTCGGCGGCGGTACCAGTACCGACACTTTCTCCCTCTTGACCAAGTCGTCAGGGTGGACAAGCCTCGCCTGAGAACCATCTTCAAGTTTGAAGGACGCTACTGCCTCTCGCAGCCACTTCTCCGATGTTTCATCATTGCATATGAAGGTCGCGGTCCCATCCCTCAAGAATGTGACCTTGAAGCGCGGGACAAACCCATCGTCATGAATGTCCACGATGGGATCCATGACCGCACCCTTGAGGTAATCAAAGACCGACATCTCCATCCTCTCGCCAAGCTTCTCCCCAAAGACGACCTTGACCCTGGGAAGGTTGGCGGAGATAGCAGAGTATGACTGCCCACCCTGCCTATACTTCTTGTTGGCCGGCTTGAGTGAGGAATCGGACGCATTCCTCTGCTTCCTTTTCTTTTCCTTATTCGCTAGCTCCGTCACTACTGTGGGGGCACTAGCCGCAGGCTCGACTTGGCGGGGCCGAGCCCCAGCCGACGCTTTCGCATTAACAGCTTTCTGCCCCGCTCTTCTAGTTGGAGGCGGGGGCGGGGGGTCAAGCCCCGCCGCCTCCGCTTTCCTCACTACCTCGTGGTAGGCGCGCCAAGCTTCTTTTCGCTTTTGCGTCCCGCAAGGTCATTTGACTGGTTTTACCGCAGCCACCTCCACTTCCATGGGAGCTTGAGCCGCATCCCCGGAAGCCTCAACAACAGCGGGAGCGACCTCCGTGCCAGTTCCCGTTTTTTCATATTTAATAGTTTCTGCCATGTTGGTCCCACGAGCAGCTAAGGAACTAAATGCCCACAGCCGCAGAGCCCCGCGTGCGGCGGTAAGGCGACTAAAATACTCAGGGGTTGCGCCAGGTGCCCCTGAGGCTCCGTTAGAGACCTCCTGAACCTCGGAAGCCACGAATCTACTTCAGCACGGGTCGCATAACACCTTCAGATCGGGAGTGTATCTCCCGATCCAGACCACTACCCTGGTTGGGAGGGCTGCTTGTTGGTCATCCGCACAGGGAGGCTCGATCGAGGCTCTTTATGAGTTGCCGTCATTCACCCTTGGTCAGCCCGTCTATAGGGCGCCACACATTCGCTTGAACTTCCCGTTTATAGGGAGTCTCATTCATCCTTCCCATTCAAGCAGCTCCGCCCCGTCCGATCCCCTCCGGCCGATTAAGCCTCCTCACCAGACTGGGGTAGAGCCTCCGCAGAAGGCCGTCCCCCAATACACATCAAGATCCTACAACCCCTTGGGGAGGAAATAAAGTATTTGGTACCGACTAAATATACAATTCATTGCTAGCTTCAATAAATATACACGATTTTGCAATTTCGTGTGTTTAGGTGGTACATTCTTCACTATTACTTTTTACAATATTTGTGACAAACTTTGAATAAATGCTGCAAATTACTGTATCTATTAGATTGTATGTCATTTTTTCTATATTATTTTCAAAATCTACAATAAAATCTATTATTTTTATCAAATTTTCATTTCGAAGTTGGGCGAAAGAATTACAGGTATGTTTATTATTTTTTGTTTTATTTTGAAAATGCATATCCATTAAATATTATTATTTTAAATTTTTGCCGTCTATGACATATTTTGATTCTTGTATTGCGTGTTAATTTTCCTCGACCAAAATGAATTATATTAGATAATAGCATAGATATTAACAACTTGTAAAATTTGTTTACTCTTAAAGAAGTTAAACTTTTATATGTAACGGCCTATAGCGTTAAACATTATAAAATAAGTTAGGATTATAATAAATACTTTGTTTTAAATATTTGAAAATACTTCTTCAAAATGTTAAATTAGCATTAAGGGGTGCGTTATCGCCCGTCTTGAACTAGCATAGATATCGTCGCTTTCCGACACAAGGTGCGCCTTACCAATACAATCAAGCACACATATGGGACTAAATATAGATTTTCTCCCTCGATGTATCTGCGCGGCGACGCATTTTCCAGCATTTTTTGCTTTAACTAATAAAAGGAAAATTATTTTACCTGCAGCAAAGGTTGAGTTACAGAAAACGGGAATTAGGAAAAATCAAACAATTACATTTATTTCCATTTATAGGCGTTCCTAGCAATAATTATATATTTTTTAAATATTAATTCTAATTTTTCAATGTAAATTTCATAGATTAATTATTTTACTAAGTAACGCTATACCTAGATTTAGTACTACTGTTTAAATAATCAGTTTAACCACACGTAATTTAAATAAACAATGACAGTTACAATGATTATAATAAAATCAATAGAATAATTAAATAAACTAACTACATACTTAGTTAAGATAAATAATCAAAAATTTTTATAAAGTGTGCATGAAGTTTAATTAAATAAATTTTGAAATTAGTTAAAAATTTTTGTAATGCGTTCTGCTTGTATTCTAATAGTCCGATAACCGCCATTCAAATTTGTAATGTCTTATTAAACAATTATTTAGCAAGGTAAATAACTCAAATTGTTGTTAAATATTTATATCCATCCTTTATAAAGCAATATTCAAAACGGGACCAATTTAGACACAGAATGAGAGAGAAAGACATCATCTGTTTCTCTCTTCTCTCCATCCTTGTCGCAGATATAGCGTTCTCGCACGCTCTTTAAGGAAGATACGAGCCGTCGAAAAGGAGCCATGAGTAGGGATGATCTACCCTCTCTTATGCTAATCGCGTTATCCCCGGGAAACTCCTATTAGGGCCTAGAGAGGGAGGAAAAGGCCCACTATCATTGAACCTCCCTATAACATAGGAGAAATAGGATCAAGAAAATTATTCGTCCAGCGTCATCAAGACAACTACATGATTCGACACCGCAGTTTCACCAGCCAGAGAAGAAGAGGAGCCGCGGGTATAAAACTCTCGGTTCGCTGATGCTCTACCTGCAAACTAATACTAGCCTCACAAGCTTATTAGTTCTATAGGCAGACTACCACAAGCTTTCCAAGCTTTAGCTCTGTACAAACTCATTGAATAAATGAAATTTCCTTATTTATAGAAAAATAATTTTGTTTACAAAAGAATTATTTACCATTTCCAAAAATTTATAAATATTATCAAAGATTAATGAAATTATAAATATCAAATAAAAAAATAATACAAATAAAAGAAAATTTAGATAACATTATTTTGTAGAATAGCTATCCATCATTGATTTTAAAAGTCAGCTGATGGTAGTTATTTGAAAAAGATCTTTCTGCATTGGTTTTAAGAGCCAAGAGCAATTTGGTTTAACAAAATAATAATTATTTAATTTCTCAGTATTATTTTTGTCAAATAAGCATTGTAACAGGGTGAAGATCCTAACACGTAATATACGTTGTTCTACACTCGCAGGGTTTCTACCTTGTAGAATCCCTGCAGGCCGTGGGTTGACACAGTGGCACAGGCACGGAACACGCGGGCCAGGATTTTGTTGTAGAAAGCCTAAGCCTGTTTCCGTTAGAGCGGCTACTTTCTTCTGGAGCCTGTTCCTGCCGCTGCTGCCAACTTCGGGACGAGAACTTTCGGCTGCTGGCTATGACCTATAGCCTTACTCGTGACAGCCGGTTCTCCCGTACAACACCGCTTTGGTGACAAAGCAATTTTGAATATGACCTTACCTTCTTCCTTATCGATGCTCCTCTAGGAGGCAATGCCTGCGACTAGCTGCAGCTGCTGAGAAAGGTAGTGGGTGGTATTCGGAATGCATGCACGGGTTGGGAACGCTAAATAACAAACGTGTGACTTGACAGTTAAAAGTTAAACAATAGAGTTTATTAAGTAAATACGATAAGATAAAACTCGTAGGTCGAGACTTGGCGGAATATATCCCGCGCGCAACGCCGATGCACGCAGTGTTGCCGGAGCTCACTGCTCGCGTGTCACGGTAGTCAACAACACCGCCTTCCTCTTCTTCTCGGTTTGTCTTGTTCGCGCGGCGCGCTATCGGTCACGATCGGTGCAAGCGCGCGAAATTCGAATCCCGCGATGCAGTATACGTAATTATTCGCGATGAAAGGCGAACACGCCTGGGTATTTGGAGTAATCTGCGTTGCTCGCGTGGTTTGAGATCGCGCCCCCGGCAATGGTGAGTGTGACTTCCCCACTGGTTTCGAAGTGAGCCTACGGCCCTCATTGAGAGGCGTGCTCTGGAGGTACGCATTGCGAGTGCTCGCGCGAGAGCCCATTAAGTGATATTAATAAATTGTCGTATTTGGTCGTGAATAGAGAGTCAGTAATTACATATCACCTTCTCGGGACACATACATACACATCCTTGCGTATAAGAGTCGGCCTCCCACCGACTCCGGAGAAGGCGGAGCAATCACTGCCTCCAATTCTGTTACTAAATAAGTTGTGGCGTTGGTACTAGAAGGAAAAAGTACAACGTTACAAATAGCGATCCTACGAGGATAGGAAAATTCGCAGTGTTCGTGTGAATTGAAATTTCGAGATTTTGAGAGTGTTGAAGAAACTCGATAATTCATAAAATTCGGGTGTGTAAGGATTTTTGAATTTTTTGAGTTTTAGAACTCGCCGTAATGATAAAATTTGAATAGTGCTGGAAAGACGCAAGGAAACCGCAAACTTGATAGATAAACCACACGCACTGTTTACATAGAGAGATGACCGCGGGACATAAGGGATTAGTCGTCGATTACATTCTGTTGTCGTGCGTGCGCATAGTTGCCGAGTTTTGGTTATGTTTGGGTAGAATTGGTTGGGCACGTGGATTGAAGTGTTCGATTTTCAGCTTTTAATTTTGAATTTGATGTGGGATAACTAAGTTTATATTTTCTGTTATAATAAGGCGCTGCCCAAGCAAAATTCTAAGAGGTTTAATTCGGAGTGAGAGATGCAGAGTAAATTAATATGTGCATGAGATGATTTGATTTTCGAGATTTTAAATAATTTATTTATTACTACTAATTTATTTTGTTTTGTTCTGTGTTGTGCTACTTTAAGCTAGGTTTTCGAGTTTTGCGTTGTAACCAGTACACTCCTAGTGTGGAAAAAAATGCACGGGGATTGAGAGTAGTTGCGCACAAGTGAGAAGGAGATGCGCGAGGATTATGTGTCATGCGTGCGCGGTCTTTGCGTGTTCTTGCCGGGTGAAGCGGCGAGGAGTGTGATCACGAGATATACGATAGGAGCCGGCATGGGAAAATTCATCGATTGGTGATTAATTTGGGTAATGCGAAGATCGGGTTTGTCGTGTCGGTATCGACTGTAAATTCTCGGACGTCACGAGGTGACTCCGAAGTGTGGAGATATTGTGACCCGCGTTGTCCATGATGGGCCGGTCAGTAGCGGGCTAGTAGCGGAAACCGTTGCGGATCGACCTTTTCAACCCTGCGAAGGTGTGATCGAGAGTCGGCGACATTGTCACATGACCTTTGTGAGACCGCGTACTCGAGTTCAGAAAGCGAAGATGATAGGGAAATTGCAGCTAGCGGACCGGGCGATGGTTTCAGTGGCATGGCGGAAGGAATGACCACGCTGCGCGCTGGTATGAAAGAGCACAGCTGGTTAACGCTGTAAAAGCGCGATGCGAAAGTCCTTGAAGACATCCCGTGCGCATTTACGGACCGCGTACTGCATTGGTTACGTTCGGTCTCTCGCGAGGCCAGGATTAGTTAACGCATAAGAAAAGGAGTGAGCGTTGTCAAATTAAATCAACGAATGTATGGCTATTGTAAACGAGCTTAGAGGCGCGAGGCTGTTCGCGGAGACAACACGCTTGACTTCCGAAGCACTCGCGCCTTCGCCAACGTGTGGGTACGATGCCAGTACAGCGGAAATACGAGATAACATTGTCAGCGCAGCTCAAGATATATGCGGATGTATGCTGCTGCGCAGAACTGGCTAATGTGTAAGTAAAACAAGACGGAGTATGGCACGTCTTCGTGAGACTGAGCCTTCCGTCAATTAGAAAGCTCGATATGCAGTCTCTACTGGAGGATGCAAAGTGCGAGGTAGCGAGGCGTCAGAGACGAAGCATGAGAGTAAACATGTCTGTGATATAGGGATGATCTGACTGTGTAATTCAGGCGGAGCCATAGCTCCGTCGGACGGAGCGGAGCCTTCCGACGGGAGCTCTAACAAAACTTACAAGCATTGTAATAAAACAAAAGCAAAAACTTTAATATGTATAATATATGAGAGGGCGTCTCATACGGGGCATTTTAAACCTATAAATGGCGCTAAAAGGATCAGTGATACATTCATAATTTGTCATCAGCATACATATTTGGACCTAACCTCCAAATTTGACCATGTGCTCGTGACTAGAGATGTTAGAACTATCATTGCACAAATAAAATTGGAAGCAAAAACTTAGTTAAACAAGACCTATTAGAATAAATACATGAGGAGATCCAGAAATCACTCAACGAAACTATTATTGATAAAAACGAAAGCATGGATGAACATCTGTTAATAGAAACAACGTTGCTTAAAAAACTGAACGAGGAAATGATCGACAAAAATTTCATTCTCAAGCAACTCAACGAAGAATTAAAAGAAAAAAATAACTATCTGATAGAAAAACTAAATAACAAAGGTACCAATTTACAGAGCACTTATGCACAAATACTTAGAAATGCCAAACCAAAATAAACGTGTACCAAAAATTTTTATAAAGAAAACTTTATTTAAGATAATATATCATGCATTTTTCCACAGTATTATAAGCTATGGAAATATTGCATGGGGTGGTGTGTATAGTAATTATTTAGTCTTATTACAAAATATGCAGAATAGACTGCTAAAAGCTGTTAACAAAAATACATTTAATC